>OVBA01000624.1:0-60411 GCA_900406435.1 Lepidium aucheri | reverse complement strand
CCCGGAATCAAACAACACATGGGTTTCCACACCACCCATGGTTACGGTCCTACACATTAGCTCTTCTTCCATTAAGGGTACTAACCATCTATAGTTGCCACATTAGCAAAGTTAATAACCTCTATTAACTTAGCTCGGTTCACAAAACACATATCACACTTACCCCGAGACCTTGGTGTGAGGAGGATGGATATCATTCATCTAACCCATTCATACACATCCCATCTATTCTAGAATCAACCTGGCTCTGATACCAAATTGTAACACCCCAATTCATTAAACTCAAGTTCCTACACATTCTAGTAAGGCCTTGGGCGGACCTTACACTTAACCATTTTATGTTCCATTATTCACTAAGTCAAAATTCAATTAAAAGATGTGATAAGCCCAAATAGATCATAAAATTTGGTTCCATTCTTAATCAAAACTAAGTTCATGGTTCAATAACACGAAGTGATACCTTAACAAATTGAAAGCGGTTCTAGCATCAAGTTCAACTTCGAATAACACAAAATAAAACTCCCAAATCCCATCCCTAAATCCACCTCCTCTCCGTCCCGTCTTGGTCTCGCTCCTATTAACCACTTTCTCGATCATTGGTCGAGTCATTACCTACAATCATGCATATTGAATAAGCAAAAGAATTGCTTAGTGGTTCGGTCATCCCGTCCCACTAGGCTATAACCAGAAAACGTATTCAATAACAAATCAAGTAAAACGAAAGAACAATCACGATTTTAGGGTTAACTCATCAATTATTTTAACTACCCGGGGTACTTCCGGATCAGCCAAAGTAACCTTGAAGTCCAGATCAATATCATTATCATATCACAAGTCACAGAACCAAACCCTAAGGTTCACAAGTCACAGAGTCCAAACACTAAGGTTCGCAAGTCACAGAGTTCGAACACTAAGGTTCGCAAGTCACAGAGTTCGAACACTATGGTTTGCAAGTCACAGAGTCCGAACACTAAGGTTCGCAAGTCATAGAATCCAATAACACGGTTCTCAATCACAATTTTGACCCACATGGTCCTTCCTTTCACAATCAACCATTCAACCTAATCATTCTAGGGTTCCATTCAAACTATTACCAAACACGAGACTAATCTAGCCCATGGTCACGAACTCACATTTGCCTTAATTCTCTTTTGGGTTTCTCTTTGCTCTATGGGATTTGAATTGTCAATTCTAGCAAAACCTTCAACTGAATTCGACATCTTTCCTTACTTCAACTAGATCAATTTTTCTTAGCCTTCTTCGAGTTCTCTCTCTCTTAACTTTAGGTCAATTTGTGCGGATTCTCTATTAGGTGGGATTAAGGCTCCTATTTATATCCCCTATGTTAACCTAATCCCTAACCCTAATCCCTTTAGTTGGGCCGAGCTCAAGCCCCTTTCAAAATAACCCATGGCCCATATCATATTATTTCTGATCGTTTGGCCCATTAGGCTACTCATTCAGACATCTAACAAACTCTTGTCCGAACGAGAACCCTTGTCTTTTCATTGACACCTCATGTCCTAACACGAACCAGACTTGTCCAAAACTAAACATAACACATCCGAACATCCTAGGTTCATGTCCAAAATCGGACTAACCATGTCCGATCTGGACCAAGCTGTCTGATCCAAACCAAGCTGTCTGATCCGGACCAAGCTGTCCGATCCAACCAAGCTTGTCCGATCCGACCAAGCTGTCCGATCCGACCAAACTTGTCCGATCCGACCAAGCTGTCCGATCTGACCAAGCTTGTCCGATCCAACCAAGCTTTCCGATCCGACCGAGCTTGTCCGATCCGACCGAGCTGTCCGATCCGCTCGGTTTGGTCCAAATCCTAAGTTCTTGTCCTAAATTCCTTCTTTAACTTATTTTCCATGGTTTTGTGTGATCTTAATCATTCTTTAGGCTTCCAATGCCTTTCCTTGGCCCGAACATACACAATGGCCATGTTTGGTTTGTCCGTACATACCGCATTCTCGTACCGCACCTAGTGCGTTCTTAGATTTACCAAACGTGGGTATTACACCCTCCCTCTTGAGAAGGTTCTGGCCTTATAACACTTTCATCTAAAACATAGGGAGCTAAGTGAGCAACATTGAAAGTTGGTGATATGGTAACTCACCTCGTAGCTCAAGACGACAGGGTTGTTGTTGAGCCTCTCTAGTACTTTGAATGGACCATCTTCTCTAGGTGCTAGCTTGCTTTTCCGTTAGTTTGGAAACCTCTTGGGCCTCATATGAACCCAAACCCAATCTCTTGGACTAAAGATGATATCCTTGCGTCCTTTATCAACTGCTTTCTTATAGTTTGCGGTTTTCTTCTCAATGTTCTCTTTCACTTTCTCGTGTAGCTTCTTGACTGTTTCTGCTTTGCCTTTGCCATCTTGATTACTGAACTCTAAAGGGGCAGTGGTGCAAGGTCTAAAGGCATCTCTGGCTTAAAACCATACACAATCTCAAAAGGAGAAAGCTTAGTAGTTGAGTGGTTAGCATGATTATAAGCGTATTCAACAAATGGAATACAATCTAACAAATTTCTCAAATTCTTACCAACCATGGCTCTTAAAAGATTGGATAAGGATCTGTTTACAACCTCAGTTTGTCCATCAGTTTGTGGATGGCAAGTGTAGAAAAGAGGAGCTTAGTTCTGAGTTTTCTCCACAGAACTCTCCAAAAAAGTGGCTCAAGAACTTGGTGTCTATATCCAAAAGAATTGTTCTTGGGATTCCATGTAGGCGTACAACTTCTTTGAAAAATAGATCAGCAGTTTGAGTGGCATCATTAGTCTTTGCACATGGAATGAAATGTGCCATCTTTGGAAACCTGTCCACTACAACAAAGATAGAATCCTTTCCTCGGATTTGGGTAAGCCACGAACAAAATCCATTGATATATCAACCCAAGGCATAGTAGGAATACGTAAAGGCATGTATAAACCATATGGATGTGACCTAGATTTGGCTTTATGGCAAGTGATGCATTTAGAACAGAACCGTTCTACATCTTTCTTCAAGTTAGGCCAAATGAAGTGCTCCACCAAAAGGCTTAGAGTTTTATCAACTCCAAAGTGGACCATGAGTCCTCCATCGTGTTCCTCATTTATCAACAGCTCTATCATTGATCCCTGTGGAATACAAAGTCTTTTCTCTCTAAAAACATAACCATTATGAGTATAGAAAGAACATATTGGTGACTTGAGACATTCTTGGTAAATGTGGCCGAAATCTTGATCATCCTCATATGAATCCTTCATATGCTCAAATCCTAACACTTTGGCTTCCATTCTGGTGATCAGCATATGTCTTCTTGATAGAGCATCGACTACTATGTTGTCTTTTCCCTTTTGTACTTGATAATGTAAGAAAATGTCTCCAGCCATTTAGCATGCCTTCTCTTGAGTGTTGTTTGACCTCTTGGGTGCTTTAAGGTCTCGTGATCAGTGTGTATGGCAAACTCCTTTGAAAGTAGGTAGGGTTGCCATGTTTCCAACGATCTCACCAAGGTGTAGAGCTCTTTATCATACGTTGGGTAGTTCAAGGTTGCTCCACTTAACTTTTCACTAAAGTAGGCTACGGGTCATCCTCCTTGAGTGAGAACAGCTCCTATACCACAACCAGAAGCATCAGATTCAATTTCAAACATTTTATCAAAGTTTGGAAGTACCAAAACCGTTGCATGAGTTAAGCGATCTTTAAGTTGTTAGAATGCGGTTTCTTAAGCTGATTCCCATTTGAATGCCATATCCTTCTAGCTCACAATAGTTAGAGGTGCAGCTATGGTGCTAAAATCCATGACAAATCGCCTATAGAAGCTAGCTAATACGTGGAAGCTTCTAACATCTCCAATTGTTGTAGGTGTTGGCCACTCTTGTATTGCTTTGATCTTCTCTTGATTAACATGTAGACCCTGAGAACTTATAACAAAACCTAGGAAAATTAGCTCATTAGTGCAGAATGTGCACTTCTTAAGGTTTCCATAAAGACCTTCTTGCCGAAGTGTCTCAAGTACTAACTCAAGGTGCCTCACATGATCATCAAAACATTTGATGTATATCAATATGTCATCAAAATAAACAATAACAAACTTACTAATGTAAGCTCTTCGAACTTCGTTCATTAGCCTCATGAAGGTGCTTGGTGCATTGGTTAGGCCGAATGGCATGACTAGCCACTCATAGAGGCCTTGCTTCATCTTGAAGGTAGTCTTCCACTCATCTCCTTCTTTCATTCGGACTTGATGGTAGCCACTGCTTAAATCCACTTTGCTGAATATGGTTGCTCCATGTAACTCATCCAACATGTCATCCAAACGTGGAATATGGTGTCTATATTTGACGGTGATGTTGTTGATGACTTTACAATTTACACACATCCTCCATAATCCATCTTTCTTGGGCACTAATAAAACCGGTACAGCACATGGACTGAAGCTTTCTCTAATGTATCCTTTAGCCATTAAGTCTTGAATCTGTTTTTCCAACTCCTTTGTCTCCATTGGGTTCATTCGGTAAGCTGGCCTATTAGGCAATGAGCTCCAGGAACTAGATCGATTTGATGTTTTATTCCTCTAATAGGTGGTAATCCAGTTGGTATCTCTTCAGGAAAAACTTCCTTAAACCTGTCTAATAAAGAAGAGATTTCTGGTGTAAGTACTATCTCTTTGGAACATGTAAGCATCACATCTTTGAATACCATTAGTAGCATGGTTTACTTATGATCTCTAGATTTAAAACGGTACTAGGAGTGATGTAAAGGTTAGTTTTACTTGCCTTATACTCAGCAACATATTTAGATTGCATCTCATGTACCTCTTGCGATGAAAATGGAGCAAGCTGAAACTTACGCTTGTTATAAGTGAATGAGTGAGTGTTGGTGCAGTCATAGGGGATAACTTCTCTATCAAACTGCCATGGACGGCCCAAGAGTAGGTGACCTACCCACATTGGTACCACATCACATAAAACTTCATCTTGATACTTCCCAATTTTAAAGGAAATTGTGACTTGCTCAGCTATTTTGATTTCAGTGTTTGAATCAAGCCATCTTAATCGGTATGGTCTTGGTTGTTTGATTGTCTTGTGTTGCATGGTACAATGAGTGAAGAACAAGTTTTTTCTTTGCAATGTTTCTGGTTCACTTAGAGCACTCAAGGCTCTACATATCACCAACATGTCTCCCATTTCTGGAAAGGCTACTTCTTCTTCCGAATCCATTGCCTTCGTGTGTTCCATCTCATCCTGAGACTCATAATCTCCTTGAGGTGTGATGATCATCATTCGTTGGTTTGGCCATTCTTTTGCATAATGTCCCCTACCTTGACATTTGAAACAAGTTATATCCCTTGATCTAGAAGGATTAAAAGACTTACTTGTTTCTGGTTTTGACATTTTGGTATTGTCAAGGGCGGTGTTTTTGGCCTTTGATTCGGTTTCTATGGCCTTCCCTTTGTCATTGGCCTTAGCTAGTGCATTACTCCATGAGTTGTTGGTTCTAGAACGAGTGGCAGCTGTGGTCTTGCGCTTAATGCCTTGTTCAGCATGTACAGCCATATGTAAAAGCTCATTCATGTCATGGCATGATTGCCTTTCCACCTTTCTGGCTATTCTTTAATGTAGTTAATCGATGAAATGGCCCATAAGAACCTCTTCATCTTCATCTAGAGCCATCCAATTTCTTAGCTCTTCAAACTCCTCAAAATACTCTTCCACACTCCTAAGCTTTTGTGACAATTGTCTCAACTGCTTTTGCATCTCTGTATGGTAATGTGATGGCACAAACCTCTTGCAGAAATTGCACTTCATTGCGGCCCAAGTGGTAATAGGTGGCAAATCATTTCTCCTCCTATCTTAAAAAACTCTATCCCACCATGATAAGGCATGATCCGTGAGTTGAGCTGAAGCTAGAACAATCTTCTAAGAGTTTTTGTTCTCATAGTAATCAAAGATATACTCCATTCTCCTCTCCCATTCAAGGTAGGCTTGACGGTTGATTCGACCTGCAAAAGTAGGAACTGTTAGCTTCAAATCATTGCTAGTTTGTTGGTTTACCCCAACATAATTGTTTCGGTTGTGTCTCCTTCTGCCAAAACGTGGCTCTTCTTCCTCTTCTTCTTCACTAGCAATTTCTTCATCGCTTCTCTCATGCTGATTGTTTCTCTCATTCCAATCATTTCTAGGAATTTCCACCCTCCCCACACGAGCATCTATGCGCCCAATCTGAGCAGCTAGATCATTTTTCATGGCTTGTAGTAGAGCGGTGTTGGGGTCGGGTGTGTCTCCACTCATTGCTTATGACCTGATGAAAATTTCCAATGCTCGGAATCAATGGCTGAACGAGGTTGTCTTGATCTGCAACTTTCCTTCTCCTTTTCTTCTTTTCTTTTCGTCTTTTCTTAAACAAAGAAACTAAACTTAACAATATCAAATTCTTTTTTTTTGGAATTTATGAATAAAGAACAAACTTAACAATAACAAAATTCTTTTGGTTTTTTTCTAGTTTTATAAAACTGAAACAAAAACAAATGAAACAAAAAAATTTTATGGTTTTTTTGATTTATATAGAAGCAAAAACAAAAGAAAACTAAATAGATAGAACAAAATCATCTGGATTGGGAACTTCGGCTCTGATACCAAATTGATGTAAGAACCGGTGATGATTCTCACAAGGTGGTAGGCGGCTTCAAGAGATTGGACTCAAGTCTCTCTATTCTTAGAAACCAATGAACTCGAGGGTGGAAAATAGGAATTGACTACCTGGACTCAAGTTTCTCTTTAGGAAATTCAGTGGATGAAACGGGGTTGAAGATGGATAAATTGGCGCCACACAAGAGATGGAAAGCTTGTGATAAGTTGGTACTAGTGTTGTCTTGATATCACTCATAGGAAAAGTCTAGGACTTGTTGTGTTTATCTCTGGGATTTGTGAAGAAATTCCATTATTTATTAATTCAAAAGGTGTGTTACAAGGCTGCATATGAGCAACATTAAATAATGGTTCAAGGAAGATAGGAGAGTATCTCTTACAATGAATGAGAATACTTGAAATTAAATAAAAAAGATTACAAACTTTATTGTTTCAATCAATTAATGCTAAAATGCAAAGAATTTGAAGAAAACAAAATCTGCAAAACAAATTAGATCGTAATTTAAATAATTGAAATACTTACCTTAGCTTTGTTTTGGTAATTCTTAGGCGTCCTTAGGTTTGGCCCTTAAGTGGCTGAATTGTGAGCAACACCATTTGGCCTTCAAGTAGCTTCATTTAGGCTCCAATGCTTCCATCTTTTGGTCCGGTTCTTTTTTCTTCAGTTCTTTGTGTTAATAGGCTTTGTATAGACTTGTTAAACATTTCTCTAAGCCTCTTGGTTCCTTCTTTTGTCTTGGGTGGATCCTTCATGATAGTTGTATCTTGTTCCGCTAACACTTCTTCTATAGTCTTGTTAGAGTCGATGTCCTCATCAGAATCGGTTCTAGCGCAAACAGTACTTAGAATCAAGGTTCCTGATCAAAAGAGTGAGAGAGAATGGGCAAGGAAACTTGTGAGTTGGATTGGAGCAAGAGTAGTTAACTAAGACGAGTAGAGATTATTGCTGACTAGGGTGTTCTTATTAGCTTGAAGTATATCCAAAAGCTGATCCCTTTTTCAAAGGATTGCGCCTTTAGTATTTGACCTGTTGTTTTCCATGGACCAAAATATAATCTCAGATCCACCTCCAAAAATTCCCCCCCCCAGACTCAAAAAATTATGGTGCCGAATTTCAGAGTCAGAAGGTTTTCCAACTTACAAAATATTCGGTCCACGTGTCAGTTCATGAGTGGGCTAGTCGAACAGTCGCCTCGGTTTTACACGAATGATCATTATTACCACGTGGGGTCGCTTTGATTCCCCCCCCCCACTCAGTCGTGATTACTGCTTGGCAATTTTGGCTTCCGGTATTTTTCTACAAATATTGTGCTTCTTCTCCTTTTATCACTCACTTTTCATCTTCGCAATCTTTCCTACCGACTTTCGACTTTTCTTTTTACTCCCTTCCGACTTCAAGTTTTTCAAATTTCTCTTAACTATTTTTATCTTTTAAAAGATGGGTCTTGATAATTTCAAACTCTTGGATGTTGAACCCAGTGTGAATTCTGCGATGCTCAGCCTTCTACCGGTCCTTCTAGGGTTTCTAAGGCCTCTGTTGCTCCATCTCAGGACATTGTAAAAGTCCCTTCCAAGTCTGGTCGCAGAGATTCGTGACCTGCAAAAAAGGCGAGAGCTTATCCGCTGCTATGGATTAGTTCTTCTAGTATAGCTGGTAGAGGTGGTTCTTTGGGAGCTTCTCGCGGAAGAGGGAGGGGGATTCTAACTTTTGTTTTAACGATAATCATACTAGTCCCCACTCAATTCTAGAGTCCCGGACAGAGTGCACTGACTTAATGAGTCAGATTATAACCTTGGTGGAGCACCTCCCCTCCTCAGATCACACGAAGAACCACGAGGAGTATGAAAAGGGTGCCTATTTGTTGTTCCAGGTTCGTATTGATTTCTGAATGTCGCTTCATATTATTAGATTGCTCTGATTTCTAACTACCGTTTTTCCAATTTCCTTGCAGTTTATCGCCTGCTTGAACAACAGTACGCTGGAACGGGAAAGGTCTGTTGCCAACCCGGAGAGGAGTACTCGGAGGAACCCGTCTTCTACTACCCGAGTTGTTGGGGACTACCTCGAAGTGGTGGAGACTCGTCAAACATTTCTGCTGCCAAAGAGGAGCTCGCTTGGGTTAAGGACGAGTTGAGGCTGGAGCATGAAAACATCCTCGAATTGGTGGAACAGAATGCAGCTTTGTCTGAGTCGCTTGACTGTGCTGACTCTGATCGCAGTGGTGTGTTCAAGTCTGCTGAGAAAGCTGGTGGCGAGGCTCAGAAATTGCGAGCCGAGCTGGACTCCATGAAGGAGAATTTTGATTTTTGACTTTGTTAGGGCTTAATTGTTGAGAATTCAAGGGTCTTCAAGGTTCTCCATGATCAACTGTCTGATCGTTTTACCCAAATTGCTGCTCAGTTTAATAACCTATACAGGAATCTTGAGGCTCGTTTGTTGTACGCACAATATCTTGGATCGACAAACGCTCTCTAATGTTTGTCTGCTCATGGAGTCAATAACCCTCCTGAGATCACCGACTTGATGACCACTAAAATGAATGAGTTTAAGGAACTCATGAATAGGGAGAGCTTGACGCCGCTATTTCTAGGGTACTTGGTCGTCCCCATTTTCGAAGTGGTAGAGGCTTCCAACGCTGGTGAAAGTAGCCTCGCAGAAGCGCCGTAATTTTTCTGGGTTTTGTCCTAGTCTTCACTTTTGTACCTGCCGCTTGGTTTTATGAAAATTGTATATATTTCTTTGTAATCAGTACTTTTCTTTGTATCAATGGAACATCATTAGTTGTTATGAAGTACGATATTCGATTATGAGTTGTATAATGAAAACTTGTCAATCGATTGACTTGTTATTTTACGAATTCCAGTTTCTGAAATTCTTTTCTTGTCTTTTTGCATTTGGTCAAGTTTTTCCTCGCGTTTAGAGAGTTTGATCTCGTTTTAGCTTAGAAAGAGAACTTTTATTATACGGCTTTTAAAGCTGAGATTTTAAGACTCAGTTTAAGTTTTTAAGAAGTTCGGATACGGAAACCATATTCACAAAATTTAGTTTAAGAATATTTCCGATGATCTGTACAGAAGTTATGTTCTAACTTTGTTGAAATTTTTATCTCATAAAAAATCTGTACAAAGCTATCCTTTGTCTTTTAACGAGAATTGATCCCGCAACTCTGTACAAAACTATGTTTTGTTGTTTAATGAGAATTTAATCTTGGCAAATCTGTACAATGCTATGCTAAGAGAATTGATTTCGTAATTCTGTACGAAACTATATTTTGTCGTTTTGTGAGAATTTAATCTCAGCAGATCTGTACAAATCCATGTCTTGCCTTTTAGTGAGAATTAGATTCTCGTCAGTGTTACGAGAACTTAGTTTCGTAACCGTTAAGAACTCTTTTTGGATTTGAATTAGGATTAAGCATTAAATTCTTATTAAAGTTTTTCAAGGTTGTACTCGGTGAGTTCAAATTTTGGCTTGAAGACAAGGACTAGGCTTTCATAAGCGTTCCCCGAGATTAAACTTGGTGAAGTTTTGAGACTCAGAAAAGTTTTTTGAGGTTAAGCTCGGTGAGACTTTAAGACTCGGATTAAAGATAAGAACTAGATTCTTATAGATGGTTTCTTGGGATTAAACCCTCTGATTTTTTGAGAGTTTATCTCGTCTCATAATTTTAAGGACTATATGGTGTAACCCACTTTTGTTTTTTTTGAGCCGATTAGGGGCTTATAAAAACTTTATATAATTCTACCTGGACCCAAAAGCTACCTACGTACCCTGAAGAGATCAAGCCAAGACGTAGTTCTCACTACACAATTAAGTAAATAAAGATGTGTCAAGTAACACATTTAGTGCACCGAGTTGGCGAACTTCTAGTAGTAGTATCATTTCAAATGGATGGAGTTGCAACTTCAAGGAATTATTGTTCCATCCATAGTAGCGATCTTGTAAACTCCTGGTTTTACTACTTCGTAGATGATATACGGTCTTTCCCACTTTGCGCCAAGTTTGCCGGTGTTAAGTTCAGCCGTGTTTTCAAACACCTTTGAAAGTACGAGATCTTCTACCCAAAAATTTTTCCACGTACTTTGTTATTATAGTATTTTGCGACTTATTGTTGATACCTTTGTATTCGAAGAAGTGCCTCGTCACATTCTTCTTTCAAGTCGTCAATGTTGATTTCCATAGCATTGTTGTTAGAGTCCTTGTTCTCGGAGAGACGTTCTTGGTGTAAAGTTGGTACCGCTATCTTGGCTGGAGTCATTGCTTCCATTCCATGAGAATGGGAAAATGGAGTCCATCAAGTCAAACGTCTCGGTGTAGTTTGATGTGACCATAATACGCCATCCAACTCGGATGCCCAACTTCCTTTCTTTTTGGAAAGTCGTTTCTTCAGTCCGTCCAGAATCAGTTTGTTTGTGGCTTCTTCTTGACCGTTTCCTTGTGGGTTTTGGGGAGTTGACTTGCTTACTCGGATATTCTATCTAGCGCAAAAGTTGGTAAATTTTGCCGAGATGAATTACGATCCATTGTCTGTTATGAACTTGATAACGTCATTATCCTTGATCTGAGAATAAGTCTCTGCCATAACCCACTATGAGAATTAATCCGTCATGACAAGCATAAATCGCTTTTATCATGATGACAGTAATGGTCGGACTATATCTATTGCCCATTGCATAAACGGATAAGGCATGATTTCTGAGGTTAGCTCCTGGGTTAGAATGTGGATGATGTGCCCATGTTGCTGACATTTGTCACATCTAGCAAAGTATTAAGCGCAATCCTTTGCCATATTCAGCCAATAATAGCCAAGTGTTTTGATCTTCTTAACAAGTGGTCTTCTGTCATGCACCTTTTGATGATCTCTTCAATCTCATTGTCGTGAACGCAAGTAAGTAATACTTCGTTTGTACATCCTCTGGTGTTTCACCGTGAAGGATGTATGCGGGGATCTTGTCTCGCAAATCTACCTTTGGTTTGTTGATCTGCTCAACATCTGTCATCTCGGTATTTGACTCGTCTTGAGCTTCATCTATAACCGAGATGAGTTTGAGGTCTCCTTTCGTTAAGCTTATACTCGGACGCTCTATACTCTCTACTAGTATATTTGTCTCTAAACGCGTTCTGTTGTTGATGCAAGAGCTGCTAGAGTGTTGGCAGAGGTATTCTTGGATCTAGAGATTTTATTGATCTTGAATCCCAAATCCTTGATCAGATCTTTAACGACTTTGAGATAAGCTTCCATTTAACCATTATTCGTATCATAAACCCTGTTGACCTGTTTAACAACTAGCTGCGAGACGAAATAGCAATGAATGTCGGTTGCTCCAACTTTCTTGGCAAACTTTATTCCTACGATCAGTGCTTCATACTCAGCTTTGTTATTGAATGCAGGAAATGCAAGTCAGAATGATTGTTCTAGAATTTTGCCTATTGGACTATCTAGTCAGATACTGACTCCCGATCCGTGCTGTGATGAAGATCCATCTACATATATCTTCCATGTTTGAAGAGCTCTAGCCGATTCTAGAGGCACTAGATCAGGGGATAACTCAATTATAAAGCTGGCTAAAACTTGAGAGTTTGCGCTTGTTCGTCTTTTGAACTCAATGTCGTATTCTCTCAACTCAATCGCCCACTTGGTTAATCGCCCTGATTGGTTTGGACTATGCAGTATTGTTCGCAGTGATGATTCGTTAAAACAATAATAGTGTGAACTAGAAGTAAGGTTGTAGCTTCTTTGCTAAAGTGACAACCGCTAACGTAAGTTTCTCCGTAGTCGGATATCTAGATTTGGCTCCGTCCAAGACTTGCTGATGTAGAAGATTGGGTACAAAGTTCTTTTGTCATCACAAACTAGTACACCACTTACTGCTGACATAGAAACTGTGACGTATAAGTACAATGGTTATATGTTTTCTGGTTTTGCAAGGATCAGAGGTGTTGAAAGGTACTTTTTGAACTCTGAAAAAGCCTTTTTGCAAGTCTTGTCTCACTTGAACTCCTTATTTTCACGCAGAAGATTGTAGAATAAGAGACATTTGACTATCGAACGTGATATGAAACGGTTTTAAGGCTGATATACGATCTATCAGCCTTTTCTTTTCTCGTTTATTCTTTGGAGAAGGCAACTCTTTGATTAATGTAACTTGCTTTGGGTTAGCTCCGATTCCTCTTTAAGTGACTATGTATCCAAGGAATTCCCTTAAGGTAACCTCGAAAGTGCATTTTGTCGGGTTGAGCTTCATCTGATACTCGTTCAGTGTTAAGAAGCAACAAGCTAAGTGATTGACATGGTCTTATATCTTTAACGACTTGACCAGCATGTCGTATCTGTAAACTTCCATTGTTTGCCCGAGTGAGTCGGCAAACATCTTGTTTACTAACCACTGATAGGTTGCTCTTGCGTTCTTTTATCCGAATAGCATGACTTTGTAGCAATAATTTCCTCACTTCGTGATGAATGAGGTTTTCTCCATGTCATCAGGATGCATCCTAATCTGATTGTATCCCGAGAAAGCGTCCAGGCATGAAAGAAGTTTGTTCCCTACAGTTGCCTCGACAATTCGGTCGATGTTTGGCAATGGGTACCTATCTTTAGGGCAGGCCTTATTCAGGTCGGTAAAATCGACACATATTTGCCACTTTCCATTTTTTACGGAACGACTATCGGATTAGCTAGCCACTCAGTGTATTGAACTTTGGCAATAAACCCAATTTCAATTTGCCTTTTGACCTCGTCGATTACGGCTTTCGTCCTTTCTGGTTCGAGTTTCCTTTGTTTTTGCTTGATCGGCTTGTACGTTAGATCAACATTTAGCCTATGGCTTGCAATTGCTGGGTTGATTCCTGGCATGTCACTTGCTGTCCATGCGAATGTCGTCACATTCTTTTCAAGGAATTGAATCAACTTATCTTTGATCAGTTTGCTTAAGTCGACTCTGATGCTTACACATTTCAACAAGTCTGTCAAATCAAGGTTGACAAGTTCAACAGTTGATCCGTCCAGCTTTTTAGGAACAGGTGGTTCAGACAACACTCTGCTTCCTACTGATGCGGTGATCATACACGATTTGTTCCACAACTTCAATTTAGCGATGAAACAAGTCCTAAACATTTTTCGATGTCCTTTGAGTGTGTAAACTCCTTCATTTGTTGGGATTTTAACACATTGATGATAGCTGGATGGAACAGCCTTCATTGTGAGTATCCATGGTGTTCCTAGGATTATGTTGTAGATCGGTGGTTTATCTACAATGAGTAGCTTTGATCCATCTCGTGATTCTGGAAACTCGGACCGCTAGCTTTACTGTTCTGATTGCGTTGATCAAACTTCCATCAAACATAGTCATAGTCATGTCCACATGTTTGAGTTGAATGTCTGGCAGTGTCATTGTGTCCAAGTCTCCTTGAATATTAGATCCACCAAACTCCCAGTGTCGATTAAAATTCGCAAAACATCATAGTTAGCAACTTGGAATTTGACGACTATGGGGTCATTATATGGACACTAACTATTTTAACATCCTCAGTAGTGAATGTTATCACCAATTCCACTACCCGCATATTCTCCCCTAGGGGTTTCTTGTTGAGTGAAGTAACTAGTTCCCGTTTGTATTTCTAGATCGAACGGATGGTGTCGTCACATAACTGTAACCCACCTATGATTACACCGACAACAACTCGTAGGTCACCGGACTCGTCATTTTCCCCGACTTGTTTTTGTCATCGGACTCGTCATCTTCCAAAGTGTTTCCCTTTGTGTTTGCTGACTTGAAAGCGGCTTCTCCAAACTCGGCTTCTTTCCGCTTTTGTACTTTGAATTTCTGAGTTTCTTCTTCGGAGACTTCCAATTCTCCTTTGCTGAATTTTGCAGCTAGGAATTCTTAGAGCTGTTTTCACTTTGAAGTCGAGTGACCCGCTTTCTTGTGAAACTCCCAGCATTCGTTTCAGTTTTAGGTATTATTGAATGGCCTACCACAGGGGTTGCTGCTCTCCTAGACTTGAAAAGCTATTGCCGAGTTTGCTTTTCTTCTGCTGTGCTGTCTCGGTTCATAGTGCCCTTCTCTCAGCTTTTTTGTTGCCGAGTTGCGTTGTGTGTCTTGGTTCTGTGAGAGGATTTACTTTTCCTCCACATAGTCTGCATGTCTTACCGCTCTACAAAGAGTGTCTGAGATCGTATTGGGCCTGTTTACAAAAAGGTCTCGTTTGAGAGCTTTGTCAGTCACCATTCCAGTTTGGAGAGCTCTGATAGCCATATCGTCGCTGACTTTAGCTTTTGTAAGGATCTTCTTTAAGCGTCTGAGGTATGACTTCAGGAGTTTGTCAAAACCTTGCCTTAAGGATCATAATTCGGCGGTTTAGGTATCATGATTGACAAATAAGGCATATTGCTTCATAAACAACTCGGTGAGTTTGTTGAAGCTCTTGATTGACCTGGCTGGCAACTTGGTGAACCATACCAAGGCGTCACCGGTCAAATTCTCAGCAAAGTGCAGGCAGTAAGCTGTGTCTTTGTTATCCAAGATGTAGTTTGTCCCATTCATCATGGCATTGAAGGCGCTCACAAACTCCACTAGATTTGTGTTCCCATCGTAAGAGGGGCATCAAAGTCGTAATCCTCGGTTTACCGAGACTTTTCTTAATCTTGGTGCGAATGGAAAATTTGCGATTGAGCTAGGATCATGCCAATCTCGGGTGCCGAGCTGATGGCTTGTTGAAATTTTGACCTCATGTCATCCATCATCTTCAACACAGTTGCAGCATCTAGAGTTGCTAGGGCATGCTGCGCGGGCACGCTTTGCATCATAGAGTGCTCTTGTACCAAGGTGTTCACTGGATGTGGACGTGATATTCCTCCAAATAGGTTCCTCTGCACGCTGGCTAGTGCTTCTCCGTACGGCCAATTGGCTTGTGTAGTCGGCAGATCATTCAAAAAAGACTCGAGTATGTTAAATCTCTCTGCATTTGTTTGATCGGAAGCCTTATGTTGTGCGATCAGGTTGCGCACTATGGTCCTGATTATTGGTGATTTTGGAGGCGTTGGTGGAAGATTAGTATCTTTGCGAGTTACTTGACGGTTCTCCTACTGAGTCCGAGTTGAATTCAGGGTTAGCCTATTTGTTAGGTCAATGTGCTCTTGATAGTGAGGTTCCCTCCGTTCCGGTGAACTGACGGTGACTTCGTCTTCAACCATTCTTCTTTCTCAGAACTTTCTCTTGCTTGCGTGGAGATGTCCTTATATATCTTCCCCACATACGGCGCCAACTGTTGGAACCAGTTCTAGCACAAACAGTACTTAGAATCAAGATTCCTGATCAAAAGAGTGGAAGAGAATGGGTAAGGACACTTGTGAGTTGGATTGGAGCAAGAGTAATTAACTAAGCAGGTAGATATGATTGACAACTAAGGTGTTCTTATTAGCTTGAAGTATTTCCAAAAGCCGATCCTTTTTTCAAGGGTTTGCGCTTCTATTTATAGGTCATAGAGGCGGTTACATGTAGAAAAAATAAAGGAATTTACAATTATGTTGATAAGATTGAATCTAGTAAGATTTATGCTAGATTTATGAAAATTTTCCATATCGGAATAAGAACATTTTCATTTCTTTGTTTTGCTTGACATGTCATCCGACTTCTCTTCAAGTTCGAAAAACTTTCCAAGACGTAACTTTGCCGAATTGATGATGATATCTAAGTTGAAGACTTGATGCTTGCAATCGGTTTGTTCTTTTGTACTTGACCCATTGTTTTCTGTGGATCAAAGTAAGATTTCGGATCCACCTCCAACAATTTTGATGTAGTTCATATCGGCTTGAATTCGATTGATTTAGTTCGATTAGGTCTGGTTGAAATGCTCACCTCTAATACACGTATAATATTTTTTATTAAATAATGCATTTTTGTAATATTATGAAACGTATAATTTTTTTCTATTTCATTTATGTCCATTTTCTATATATAGTGGGATGTCACTTTTTAATTTTTAATTTATTTTTAATGTTAATGGATATATATCAAATTATTTTAAAATATTATCTAAAATTAAATTATTATTATAAATTCTATTAATTTTAAAATTTGAATTACTTTTAAATATTATATAACTTTTAATCTTTTTTCTTGTTAAACCTAATAATATAAATTTTTGTTAGATTAATATCTCTTTGAAAGTTTTATTTTAATTTATAAATATTTAACAAATGAAAGTAAATCAATCTACTAAGATAATGATTAAAGAAGAATTTTAAGAAAAACTTGTTTCCTTGTATTCTTTTGTTAAAATACTCTTTAGATCTTGTTTTTGCAAAAAATACTCTCATTAAGAAAAATGAAAGAAATACTCTTAAAATATTTTATAAATTTTTTTAATAATTATTTTTTACAAAAAAAAATAATTTCGGCCAAAGTTTTTTTTACTTCAAAACATTTTTAAAATAATTGATAAAGTTTTATAAGTGCTTTTATAAAGTTTTATAAATAATATCTTTATAACTTATCTTATAAAACCTTATAAATAGTATATTTATAAGTTATCTCATAAAACTTACAAAGATTTATAAGATATCTTATACAATTTTATAAAATGAAAAGAATAATAACAAATCAAATCAAATACAATATTTTTTTTGGAGGTGGATCTAAGATCCCACTTTGGTCCACGAGAACAATCAATAATCGGAAAATTATTAAGTTGTGAACTCGGCTAAGAGTCATCTTAGCTCTCGATTAACAAATCAGAAGGATCTCTTTCGGTGGATCACAGAACGAGAAGAAAGACAACTCGTCGCTGAAGAAAAAAGGAAATTTCACTATTTCAGACAAAGAAAACTTTCAAATATCTAGGAAGAATCTTTCAATCTAAACAAGTGTAATCTTTCCTATTTTCAAGGAGTTGTAACCACCTCTATGATCTATAAATAGGGGTGGAAGTCCTTGAAAATGGATCTTCTTTTTGGTAACTTTGAGTTCAAAGCAAAAGGAATTTAACCCGATCATCTCTAGCTCGAGCAATATGTTCTATTCTCTCCGAATTTGAACTGAACCCTTACCCGTCTTCTCTCCAATTTAATCAGAGCTTGATTTAGAATAAGTTGTACTAAATCATGCTCGAATAATTGGCGCCATCTGTGGGAAAAACTTCGTAGAATTTCATAACTCAAGAGAAGAAAGAGATTGCCAAAAAGCAAAGAAAGTCAGGAAACACCGTTAGAATCCGTGACCCGGAGAGGACAACTCCTGAACCAACTTAGGAGCAGACATACCTAGCTCGAGGATCACCTTTGAACTCTGTTCAGACTCAGGTTAACCATCGTGAACCAACTCAGGAAGTTACAGAGCTTCTAGGACCTCTGACGGAGCCGCCATCACTCGAGTTGATGATACGAAACTTGTTAGCACTACAAGAAGCAGCAGATAAGAGGAACGCTAAGCGATTCGAGCATCTCAAAGAAAGAGACAGGGCTAGTCGTGACAACTTCAGCCCACGCAAAACAACCGTTAGAGCGACAAAGTACTCGCCAGCGTACAGAGAAATCTGTTTGAGCAGACTCCAACTCTGCAAGTCTACCAAACTACGGAGCAAAACCGAATCACAACTCAGCTTGTTCCGATACAGCCAATTCCAGCAACTATGGACATGCAGCTATTTTCAGGATGATGGAAGAGATGAAATCCACTGGAATTTATGAGAGTGTTCTCTGTTATGATGGGGGTACAAATTACCACCTGGACCAAGAAGATGCAGCATACTGCCAACTTTTTGCTGAAAACTTGACAGGAGACGCGCTAGTGTGGTTTACAAAACTGCCAACTGGGATAATTGAAGGGTCAAAGTAGCTGTCAACATGGGAGGCCTTTAGTCTTTTCATGACATTATACGGTCAATAAAGAAATATGAGTGAAAAGTAGTAGCCGCAGTTAGTCTCAAACACATGGCTCTGTCAGAAAACTTCACGACGGTCGACTTGGAGATATCATTCTACCCAGAGGATCTTGAAGGAGTGAGCTTTCCTTACAATGATATGTTAGTCGTCAAACTCTGAGTTGCCGATTGTGGCATATCTTGGATACTTATTAATACCGAAAGTTCATTCGACTTAATCTTTAAAGAGACTTTGGACTAGATGGTGCTCCCGGATCTCATGATCAAGCCGGTCGATGGAACCTTGACCGCGTTCGATGGAAGTTCTATACACGCGATAAGAACCATCAAGTTTTCAGTTTGAGCAGCTGGAATCAAGAGGTGGATAAAATTGTTGGTAATCGACAAATCACCGATTTAGAACATGATCTTGGGAACACCATGGATCCACGCAATGAAGGCAGTCCCGTTGAGCTACCATCAGTGTCTGAAGATTCCTACTGATAAAGGAATTTACATGTTACAAGGTGATCAGAAGATGTTGAGAACATGCTTTGTTGCCGAGTTAGAATTGCGCAACAAGTCCTGCATGATCACGGTGATAATCAGCAGCAAAGCCACTTCAAAGCCACTTGCTCCTAATAAGCCAGACCAGTCAATAGTCAAACTCGGCAACATCAACTTAAATGGGATGACGAGTATAAAAGCACCTTCTCCGAGTTGAAAAAGTATTTATTTACTCCACCTATTCTATCAAAACCCACTATGGACGATCTTACATAGTCCAAATCAGTCAGGAATGTTAACTAAGTGCGATATAGAACTCAGTGAGTATGACATCAAATTCAAAGGAATGACCAGCGCCAAGTCGCAAGTTCTAGCGGACTTTTAAATAAAACTATCCCCGGAATTTGATCTATTAGAAGCAGATGAGTCTCCTCAATTTTGGAAACTTTTTGTTGATGGATCATCCTCATAACATAAATCCAAAGTAGAATTTGGTTAGAAACCTCGACAGGCAGAATACTAGAGCAATCATTCCGATTAGCTTTCCTAGCTTAAATAATGAGGCAAAGTGCTAGGAACTGATTGCGGGAATTCGACTCTCAAAATAAATTGGAGCTTCTCAAGTCGAATGTTACTATGATTCTCAGCTGGTCGTTAACCAAGTCAATGGCGGCTATGAC
Source organism: Lepidium aucheri (assembly GCA_900406435.1). NCBI lineage: Eukaryota > Viridiplantae > Streptophyta > Magnoliopsida > Brassicales > Brassicaceae > Lepidium > Lepidium aucheri. The sequence continues at coordinate 40,722 of OVBA01000624.1, read as the reverse complement.
ACAAAAAAATGAGCGATGGGAAGCATACTTGAAAATTGTGAAAAATTTATCGAAAGACTTGAGAATCAAGATCACAAAGATTTCCCAGACAGAAAATACTTTGGCCAATGCATTGGCGGTGTTGGCTTCAACAACTGATCTTGTTGAAAGGCGAGTTATCCCAGTAGAAAGTATCGATCAGCCAAGTATTCAATTACCAAAAGGCGACTGTATTGTCCTCTTGGCAATCACAAACTCGGGAGAAGATCCCAATACAGAAATGGAAAACCTCCCTCAAGCCAGCGAGTGGACAATCGATTGGAGAGACAAAATACTTGCGTATGTACTTGATGGTGAAATACCAAAAGATTGATAGGCTCGAAGGCTCAGGGCCAAAAGCGCTTTCTACATACAAGTCGATGGTAGACTGTATCGCCGAAGTGCAAATGGAACATTACTTACCTGTAGTCATGGCGAAGAAACGTGAAAAGTGATGCAAGAGACGCACGATGGAGCTAGAGGAAACCACACCAGCGGACGATCACTTGTGCATAAGATCCGACCTCTCGGATACTATTGGCCGGTTATGGCTTAAGATTGTCAGGAATACGCGGCTAAGTGTGATAAGTGTTAGCGTCACGCACAAATAATACACGCTTCGACTTAAGAGTTGACCTCGTCAACTATGCCTTACCCATTCATGGGCTGAGCAAAGGACATAGTGGGGCATGTACCGTCTTCTCGGCAAAAGAAATTAATGCTAGTTATGACCAATTACTTCTCCAAATGGGTCAAATAGTATGACCGACTACTTCTCCAAGTGGGTCAAATAGTATTACCGACTAATAGTTATGAGATGCTAGCTACAAAAAAAAATTCATGCTAGTTATGACCGACTACTAGTTATGACCAACTACGTCTCCAAATGGCTAGGAGTCATCTCGACTCTCGATTGACAACTCGGAAGAATCCTTATTCGGCGGATCACATTACGAGAAGAAAGACAACTCGTCGCTAAAGAAAACAGTAAGTTCCCTATTTTGGGCAAGGAAAACTTCTGAAGAAATTGCAAGAATCTTTCCATTTATTTGCGAGTCTAAACAAATGTAATATTTACTATTTTCAAGGAATTGTAACCGCCTCTATGATCTATAAAAAGGGTGGAAGTCCTTAAAAAAGGATCTTCTTTCTGGCAACTTTGAGTTCAAAGCAATAAGAATTCAACATGATCATCTCTAGCTCGAGCAATATGTTCTCTTCTATCTGAATTTGATCTGAAACCTTATTCGTCTCCCCTCTAATTTAATCAGAGCTTGATTTAGAACAAGTTGTGCTAAATCTTGCTCGAACAAATTTGGGGTCTAATACAAAAACTATCTTTAGTTTAAGGAAAACTAAGTTTAACTTTTTTGTGGGCTCCTTTAAGTTTTATATGTTAACTTATAAATTGATTTTTTTAAGGTTTTATAAGATAACTTATAAATTTACTATTGATAAGGTTTTATAAGATAACTCATAAATATATTGTTTATAAAAATTTGTAGAATTAAGCTATTTAAATTTTATAAACTCTCTTATAATGCCTTGTAAATTTTATAAGCTCTATTATAAACTCTTTTAAATTTTATAAGTTCTCTTATAAAGCCTTATAAATTTTATAAACTCTTTTATGGAAAATTTTATAAACTCTCTTATAAAGCCTAATTAAAAAAATTTGGTGAATTTTGAGATAAAAAATGGCGAGAAAAAAATTTTGACGAGAAAAAAGTTTTGGCGGGAAAAACAATTTTGGTGGGAAAAAAGTTTGAAAAACATAAAAATATATATATAATAATAATCTGAGTATATTTTGGTCATTTTTCAATAAAGAGGGGTATTTTTTGAAAATATCTAAAAAATAAGGACAATGATGAAAGTGTCCTCCTTTGAGTGGTATTTTTACAATTCTCTCTTATAAAATAACAAAGACATATATATATATATATATATATACGTATACCTCAGAATATGTTTATTTTGAAAAACTGCAAAACAATTAAGGTTTAGAGAGCAAATCTATTTTTTGCTTTCTCTTCAATAATTTTAGCATATTTTCTCCACAAACACAAGTTTTTTTTGGTGGGGAACACAGAAACTAATCTCCGCAAAATATTATAAGAAAACTACTGAGAGGCAATACAAGAGTATCGTCCTAGAAAAATGAAACAACAATATTTGGAAAAAAATCAAAAACATGAAAATCAAATGGTAATAAGAAAGCATAGTTCGCTAGTCCATCTGTAAGATGATTGACTTTCCTATACACGTGAGTAATGCAAACTATTTAGTCCCTATATATGAAGTCATGGCACGAACATATCAGAAAAAAACAACGGATGTGTGTCACAAACCCTTGTCTTGAGAAACCTAACAACCTCTGAGTCTACTTCAAGTTTTACCCTCGTAATTCTCATCTCCCATGCTAAGGATAAAAACCATAAAAGACTCCCCAAAGTTTTGCCATTGGTGTTGTACAGCTCCCAATATTTAGAACAAAACCCTTATGCCACGCATTTGATAGACAAATTTTTGGATCTATTTATCTATCAAATGCAGTATAATGGGGTTGTCGAACCATCTCGGACATTAGCTAGCAATATAGATTAATTCAACACATCTTGTTCAAGCCGATTCAATCAAGGATTCTGTCACAATCACTTATAATAAAAACATGATAATAAGCTAAAAACAGAGCAAATAGAAAATAGAGAAAAGAACTCAAAAAACAAGGCAATACAAATGCAAGAACAATCAATATAAAATAGAGTCTCAAGGAGTTGGGTCAGTGATCGGACATCTCATAGGGGTTTGAATCTCAATAAACAATCATAACCAGGTGATCTCTAGACAAGGAAACAATCAATTTCACCCACTCTCGTGGAATGAAACTCAACTTAGCAAACAATTCACTACGATTCTCATCGATGATTAATAATCTAAGAAGCATTAAAATCAAGTCTAAATCAGTCGAACAATAGCCCTAAACAAAAATCTCTTCTTGAGATATGTCCTATTATTTCAAGGTAAGCTCAATTCAACATTTAAGTAAACACCTAGAGTGCAAAAATGAACCAGAGCATGATTCAACTGATCAAGAAGACACGAGCAGTAAGATCAACCTAGCAAGACGAGATCTAACATGAACAAGTTTAAATGATCATGGAACACCTTAGATCCGTACCGATCTACCCCATTCCTTGACATCCTTAACGATTCTACTCAGACTTCATACTAAGAGGAACAAAAGCAAAAACAGAAATGAAATGCATAAAGGAAAATAAAAAAGAAAAATAAAAATTAGAAATGAAATCAGCAAACAAAAGTACCTTAATGATCCAACTCGGATCTAAACATCAAAATAGCATAAAAAGGAAAAGAGAGAAAAGATGGAAGATAAAATGTTGCTAGATGTGGAAAATTACTTAATGAAAGGCATATCTGGTTTTTGTGGGTTATAAGGGTAATTATAGCCAACTTACATCAAACCTAATTGTTCAGTCAAACCGACATAAAAAATCTAACATATAAAGGTAAAATGTGGTCCTCGCGAATGGTGTTGCGAGGCAAAGCTTAGAGGTGCGCTCCATTCTCCAGTCAGGCAAAAGACTCGCAGATGTGTTGCGACGGAAGGCTTTGAGAATCACTTCTCTTCAGAAATGTAGGGACTTGCGTCCAACAGGTCCAGCTTCAGTCAACCCTCGCCATGGACACCGTGAGGCTGAGGTGCGAGGCACACGAGATCTTGGCCTTCTCTGCTCCGTTTGATCATCCAAGCATTCCATTGTCGCTCAAGCAGTTCCTTGTATCCATTTAGCTCCAAAATGCTCTTGAAAGCTTTCTAAACACCTTAAATTGCTCCAAATGCGAATGCACATGCAAAATATGCAAAACATATCTAAACGACCCTAAATCAATGGAAATACTATCTATATGAATTCCAAACAACTTAAAATACGGCCCTAAAAACATTAAAATCCAAACATATCAGCATTCCACTCATTTTGGATTACTCCACCTGCAAATACCAAGCCTTGATTGCCCTTAGAAGAAGCATCAGTATTAATCTATAACATCCAGTCATCACTGGTTCCCAGTGGATATCTCTCATCACATGGCTTCGTTTATTGCGCAAAGTGCCAAGAAAACTTCCATAACATATTCTTTAATAAATTGATTATCTCGATACCTTCTTTGACTGCCAAAGATGTTCTTACATCGCCATTTCCAACTCCACCATGTCTCAATCGCAAACAGAGTATACTACGCAACACCCATAATAATATTCTTCCTCCCCATGTTTTTGAACAACCACTCGAGTAGAGAGAGAGAGAAAAAGAACGTCTCCTAAGATCCCATGGCACCAACCATTGCCAAATTTCGGCCATAGCCGGGCAGTCTCTCACAACGTAAATTATTGATTCAGCTGCACCTTGACACGTTTGCATACATCTGAGTCACCTATTTTTCACCTAACTCTTTCCACATTCGTCAATAAAGTCTAATGTACCATCAACCAGAGGAATACTTTGACTCGTTCTGGTGCCTCTAGTGACCATAATCTCAAGAAGAACGCACTAATATCAGGGTGGTGAGCAACACTTTTGGTCAAGAAAGCATATGCAGATGAGACCGAGAACTCGCTATTAACACTTCAAGACCAAGCGATATGGTCCCGAGATCCAGAGAGAGTATCAAGTACCAACGCCTAGATCTTCATTGGAGTTTGCTGAGAGATAAAAGGGTCGATCTGATCCCAATCACATCCACCTTCCAAGGTCCATAGTTCACAGTAATAGATGGGGGCTGCCTCGCTACTAAAATGAATATCCTCCAAGTCACATATCGATGAGTTTAGCACCTATTTATCCCCCCAAAAATCAACTGTTTTACCATCACCAAGGACCCACGAGATGCCTGGGAATACCACTTCTTGGAGACCAACACTAATACTACGCCACATTGAAGAATCTCTTATACTCGACATAGCCCAAAAAGTGTCACGAATCCCTCCTACACGATACTTACTCCACAATACCAATGCCATAAACTTGAGTCATCATTTAATAGTTTCCAACCAATCTTAGAAAGAGTAGCTTTATTCATCTCTTTAGCCAGACGAATACCAAGTCCATCCTCCAACTTTGGTTTACAAACTCTATTCCATACAACTAGATGAATTTTTTGTCTCTAACTAGTGTTACCCCATAAAAACGAGCAAGACAACTAATCCAACTTATTCAGTGTGTACGTGGGAAGACTTATCGTACTCATGGTATGGATAGGGATTGATCCAAGAACCGCTTTAGTCAATGTAAGGCGACCCACCATGCTTAATGTTCTACTTTTCCATCCTGCAAGCCGCGAAGATACTCGATCAATGACCTCCTTAAAAGTTGATTTACTTAATATCTTATGAAGAATCGGCATTTCCAAGTACTTACCTAAGTCCCAAGTCTGACAAATGCTACTCAGATTGATAATCTCAGACATCACTGCTTTTGAAACACTGTCCAAAATATAGATCTTAGACTTCTCGAGGCTAACACATTGGCCAGAGGCCTCACAAAACCGCTTTAATACTCTTTGGATTACACATATTTGTCCTAGTGAAGCTTCTGCAAATAATATGAGATCGTCAGCAAAACAAATATGTGATAGTTTAGGCCCACCCTCAAAATGCTCATAGGTTTCAAAGAACCGGCATTCACCTCACGTTCAATCATGTGGCATAATCGTTCCAAACAGAGTAAAAAGAGGTAGGACGATAATCGGTCACCTTGTTGGAGCCGCATTCGAGCTTAAAAAGGTTCCAATTTTTCTCCATTTACTAGCAACGTCATTGACAGTTTCATGACACATATCATGATCACCCATTTTTCCAAGATTCATGTGGCCCAAAGTGTATCTTCTAGAAAATCCCAACTTATTCTATCACAAGTCTTTTCCAAGTCCAATTTCAATAACATCCAGCTCCACTTACCCTTCTCCCGTCTCATGGAGTGGAGTGTTTCTTGGACAAAGATAATATTATCGGTACTTAGCAATTCCGAAATAAAATTGGACTGAGTTGGACCTATCAGCTACAAAATCACAAGCTTTAGCCTCATAACTATCGTCTTAGTAATGATCTTGAACAGCACATTACGCTAACTAATTGGAAGGAACTGTTTTATTACCTTTGGTTTAGTAGCCTTAGTAATAAGGACTAGCAATGCATAGTTCATACCATTCGGTAAACTGCAAGTTGAGAAGAATGATAGCACGAAGTGAGTCACTGAATCCCCAATCGTATCCAACACTTCTGATAGAATATCAGTTGATATCCATCAGGATCCAGAGCTTTGAAACCCCCCCCCCATTACTTTTTAACGCTGCCTCCACATCCACCCAAGAGAAAGGTTTATCAAGCTGGGACCGAAGTGAAGAGTCAAGATCAGCAAAACCTTCCATGGGAAGAGAAAGAACTAATCTAGCAATGTCCTCTGTTGAATACAAACTACTGTAATAAGAGGCACCCATCTCTTCAATCATCACCGGATCTGTTACCCAAACATCATTCAAATCCTTAAGAGCTTTGATTTTATTACGCTGCCGATGAGTAATAGTATATGTATAGAAAAAAACTTGTATTCCTATCACTGAGAGTAATCCACTTCTCTCTCGATTTCTGAAACCAAATCGTTTCCTCTTGTTCCAACATAACCTCTAGTTCAAGATACAAGGATTGTTCCTTCGCAAGCACCTCGTTTAATGCAGAGATCATAAGTCGTGCTTGAACTTCCTCGATCTTGTGAAGTAATGTACTTTTATGGGCATGGACATTACCAACAATATATTTGTCCCATTTGTGGAGATTTCGTTGAAGCCTTTCTAAACCTGCAGGGGTTGATACCTCACGATCCCAAGCTAGAGCCACATAGCTTCATACCAGAAAGGCATGCGCTTGGGGTCCAACTTCAGCACAGGTGAAAGCTGTAATAGTAATGGTGCATGATCTGATGCCATCACTGGTCAGTGAGAGAGAGACGCTTCATGCCACTTATTTCTTGCTTGTGCACAACATAGAATTATATCCAAATTCTTGGCCACAAAGTTGGCACCACTATTTCCTCGCTTCCACATGAACACGTTTCTGTTGTATGCCATATCGATAAGAAAAAGAGTTATTAATCAATTCGCTAAACACCATTGAGTCCGATGATAGACTACCATTATAACCTACTCTCTCATCAGTCTGGAGTATTGTATTACAGTCTCCTCCAATAATGAGTGGATCCCTAGCCATAAGGGTCAAAGATTGTAACTTGTCCGTCAAAAATCTCCTTCGACCCCGCGAAGGAGCCGCATAGATAGTCACCAAGTTCAAGCGGTCCAAACCATTAGAAATAATAGCATAAACAAACTGATCTGAACTTGATAAAATCTCAATCCACCAATACTCGATTTCCAAAGGAGCCAGATTCCTCCACTTTGTCCCGCCGTATCCACACGGAAACTCTCATCAAAACCCAAACTTGGAAAAATAACTCGAGCTCTCTTACCGCCTGCATGTGTCTCAAAGATAGCTAAAACTTCAACCGAATACTTCTTCAACAAGTATCATAAAATCTCCTAAAATTTGGTTTATTTGCCCTCCGAAAATTCCAAAATAGTGCATTCATCATAAGAAATATCAATAGAAATTGGAGAACTATTGGGGTTGCTCGTTAGGAGCGTATCGACTCACCATTTCGACTAGGTATATCTGGTATAGTCGCCTCCTTATCAGTGTGAGTACCATCATTTATTTGCCTAGAGTCCAAATATAAAGACAACAGAGGATCTTGGGACACCATATAATTCTCACATGAACCTTGATTATCCCGTATAAATACCCCTCCTGATCTCCCTGCATAAGTATGCTCAATTCGCAATCGTTTACCAGAATTTGATAATTCCGGTTCTTCGAAAGCAATACCAAATATTAAGCCTCATGAAAGAGAATTTATCCCCTTCTTTCCCCTAGCTTTTGAACTCACCAACTGCTTATTAAGACCAACTATCTTACCCTTCTAATCCTCTTGAGTATCGTTTTTGATCGATGAAAACACCCATGTTAACTCCACAACTATATTCGGTTTATTACCACTTGCAATAGTACCCAACAATGACTTAAGTGGGTGCACATGCTTTTTTGGAGAATTCATCTAAAATGCCCTGCAAGTGTTCAAAATTGTGTAAAATGTCCTGGTTTTGACATCTTGTCTAAAATGTCATATCTCCTCTTTCTCTTTCATGCCAAAAGACTATTTTCTCCCTGTCAGATTTTCTTCTTTCTTTTGCTTTAGTTGCTTTATTTTTCTCTCACCTAAGCTATCACATTAATTATCTTCCTTTCACTCATTATTTTTATATATTATTTTATGGCATTTCATTTATAGATAAAAATAATAATTAAACAATGCTGACAATAACCCGATGGACAGAGTATACCTCTTGTTATGTCTATATGGACATAAACAGAGTATAGCTATTATTATGTCTATATGAACAGTGAGTCACTTATATGGACATGGACATATAAGGTAAGAAACAATGCCCTAACGTCAATAGCCTTTACTATATCCGTGGACGTAGACAAACTATTAATCACATCCTAGTTTGTCCATATGGACAAATTGTCTTGCACTATTTTGTCCATATGGGAAACTAGTGCAAGACAAATGTATTATAAAACTTATGGACAAATGTATTATAAAACTTATGGGAAACTATAGTCATTTTTCCATGTTCATATATAAAACTTATGGAAAACATAATCATACAGAAACATTATATATATATATATATATGTTATGGGAGACTTATGGAAAACTATAGTCATTTGTCCATGTCCATATCTCGAACCTTTAGTTATTTTTCCATATAATACATTTGTCCATGTCCATATTATTGAGAGACATAATGTCCATATGGACAAAATAGTGCAAGGCATTTTGTCCATATGGACAAAAATAGGATGTGATTAATAGTTTGTCTATGTCCACGGATATAGTAAAGGCTATTGTCGTTAGGACATTGTTTCTTACCTTATATGTCCATGTCCATATAAGGGACTCAATGTTCACATAGACATAATAAGAGGTATACTCTGTTTATGTCCATATAGACATAATAAGAGTTATACTCTGTCCATCGGGTTGTTGTCAGCATTGTTTAATTATTATTTTATTTATAAACAAAATGACATAAAATAATATATAAAAATAATGAGTGAAAGGAAGATAATGGATGTGATAGCTGAGTTGAGAGAAAAATAAAGCAAATAGGACAAAAGAAATAAGAAAATCTGGCAGGGAGAAAATAGTCTTTTAGCATGAAAGAGAAAGAGGGATAGGGCATTTTATATAAGAAAGAGTTGAGATGGGTATTTTGTAAACAATTTTAGCTACAAAGTGAGAAGAGTTGACAATTAACTCTTCTTTTTATCATTCACCACATTCAAATCCAAAACAGCAGCTTCATTATCCCCCCCCCCCATTCACTTGAAGATTACCAAAGCTCTTAGCTAAACAATATTCTCCTGAGACTTAGTATTATAGTTCTCCTTCAACATGTGGGGGTTTTGAGATCCAGAAACACCCTCATTCATCGCCACACTCTTAAAACGGGAACAAATTAGCTTCTCGGGTCTTCTCACCATCGTAAGATCATCGCCTGGTTGTGACATAGCAGCCATAGGGGTGGAGGTAGGTATTGGTGGAACTTCACAAGAGTTCTCCATGAGATATTCCACAAACCTAAGATCTTTGTATTAAATAAATAAATAAATTGTATCATTAAATGTTTTATAAATAATAAAATAGTTTTTTAAAAAATAATAGAACAACAACTTATTTAGCATTCCGAAGAGTAATAGTAATTCATTAAGTTTATTTTTCATTCATTTTAGAAATTTTAGTATTGCTAACACGAACCAACTGTTCGATGATATCTATAAATTAAAATAAAGAAATTACAAAAAAAAACTAACACTTGTAATTGAAAAATATAAAATATTTTTTATAATAAAAACTATTTACCTATAAGATAGATATCTTTAAGACACCCACCAAGTAATTTACAGTAATCAACAAATTTTAATTCGAAAACCGAATCTGGTATAGGATCAATTGACCTAATCGAGGTTGTGTACACAAAGGAGACTTTGTACTTATGAGTAGAAATACGGTAAGTTCCGGTTGAAAGAGAAATTTGTAGGTTTGTAATGATCTTAGTACTTCTTTGTTTAAGAAGATTCACGAATTTGGAAACCAAATTTTTTTCACATTACAATGAATTTTATCACCCTAAAAAATATCAATTAAATTCCTAATCATTACAAAAATATGCAAATAAATAAATTATTAGTAATATCGAATCACAAAGAACTATATCAAAGATTTGACCAAATTCTTTAGTGAATACCTTTCAGAGCTTTAAAATCTTAACTCTAATTCTCCAACTTTCTTTTCAAGGTTTCAACAAAGAATTTCAAAGAAAGAAATATTAAGAGAATAAAAAATCAAGAGAAAAAGAGACTTAATATCATTGAGAGAAAAAGAGTTAGAATCGTTAGTGTTGTGATAATGGTCCTGAGATACATCTTAAATACATCTCGTTTAATATTTTCCTATTAGGATTAGGAAAAAAAATTAAAAATAGATATTGATTAGGAATATCTATTGTACGATATACCCTAAACATAAGGTATTAGTTAAGATAAATTGTTATTCATTGTATTGACTTGACGTCTAAATTTTAAGATAATTATAAATGAATAAGATTACAAACAAAATGTCACATAATAAAATAACTAAATAATACAAACTAATAAGATTATTGGTTCGTTTAATATTAATACAATAGGAATAGTTACAAACGAATAATATTACAAACGGACCAGTACTCTATAAATAATATTAATATTTAGTTTTTATTTTTTTATATAGTAGATTTCTATTATATTTAACTGTTTTATCTTTATATATCTAAGTTAAAACAAATCTTTATATATTAAAATCAAAGCAAACTTATAATTTTATGTAAATAAATATATTAATAATAATTAGTTAAAAGTCATATTAAAATAAAAAATATTTTTATTATTATAAAAAGATATAATTTTGTCAACGCTAAGATTTTATTATATATAGAGATTTGTAGTACTAAATATTAAGAAATAAAATATAAGAAGAGCTTATCAATAGTGAGCATACTCAAAGAAGAATGAACCAAATGAAAGTTGAACAATGTGCATGAGCTCTAGCTATTTATGTTGTGGCGATTGCATTGAAAAATAAAGGAGAGGTTATGAGATCTATAACCCTAATGTTGGAGGTGGATTTGAGATCCTACTTCAGTCCATAGAAAACAATTAATGTCCAAGAATTTCCTAAGTCTTGAACTCGGCAATTCAATCGAAGACCCATTTCAGCGATTCAGCTGAAGACTCTTCTCGGATATTCACTACCAACTCAGAAGAATTCCTTTTCGGCAACTCGTTAGAAAATGAAGAATTCGAACAACACGTCATCAACAAGAAAAATAGAAATTTTTCTATTCTAATTTGGAAAATTTCCAAAAATCTAGTAAAGATCTTTTAGATAATTTTGAATCTAAACAGAAATGTAATCATTCTCAATTTCAATTGACTATAACTGTCTCTATATATTATAAATAGAGGTTGAAGTCCTTCAAAAAAGGGATCGAATTTGGAGCATTCAAGCTTAAGCAATAAGATAACTCAGCATTCACTCATACTCGGCAATCTCCCTACTCTTTGAATTGATCAGGATTCTTACAGATCATGCCTCTAAAAACCCAAGCTTGATTTAAAACGACTGTGCTAAATCATGCTTGAACAATTGGCGCCATCTGTGAGGAAGACACCAAAGGATTTCATTACGTAAAAGAAATTAGGAGATCGCCAATTACAATATCAGGAGACGACATTATAGTTCACTCACCCGTGAGAAGAGTTAGAGATCCGCCTTATGAGCAAGAAGACCCAACTCACAGATTAACTCTGAACCCTATTCAGACCCCAGAAAACAACCAAGAAGAGTCTCAAGGAGTTGTAGAACTCCCCTGACCACCCGTATAACCACCATCACTCGAGACTCTTGTCCAGAACTTGTTAGCGCAATAAGAAGTAGCATATCCAAAAAACACTGAATGCTTCAAACAAATCGAAGCAAGGGCCAGGATGAGCGAAACTAGCCCGCTACCAGGACAAGCCAGAAGGCTAAACAAGGAAATACTTGTCAGTGTGCAAAAGAATATTTTCAGAAATACGCCACGTTCACAGCTGACCGATGCTCCGAGACAAGATCAGCCTTTTGCGCATAATGCCCACGTGCAACAAGTGCCACCGATATTAGATGCCACAACCATCTTCAAAATAATGTACGAGATGAGATGTCAATTCCATCAGGCGACCAGTTCGACGCTAAAAATTGGGCATATTTTTGGCCCAAGCTCATAACTCTACATTCTCACCCAGACTAAGGAGGATATTAGCAAGTCACGGATCGAGATCACATTGTCCTTCATATGACGGGACAACGGATCCGTTGAAATTTATGAGTGCGTTTAACATTGTGATGGATGGAACAAGCTACCATCTAGATCAAGAAGACGTAGCGTATTGTCAACTTTTCGCTGAAAGTTTGTCGGGAGATGCCCTGGTATGGTTCACGAAGCTGCCAACATGGTCAATTAAGGGCTTCAATCAATTAGTCAAATTTTTCATGAAACAGTACGCGAAATTATAATATTTAAAGCAAGGACATGACGAGACTCTGAAGTCATATCTCAGACACTTCCGAAAAATAATAACTAAAGCCAAAGTCAGTGAAGACATGGTCATTGAAGCTTTAAGAAGTGGGATGACTAGTGACGAGGCGCTACAAAGAAACGTCTTTGTAAATCGGTCAATTATGATCTCGGATGCTTGTTGCGGAGTAGTAAGACACACCGAGTATATCGAGGAAAAGAAAATCCTCATGAAGACTCAGTAAACTCAACGTGAATCTAGAGAAAAAGAGCCAAAAGAGGAGTACCAAGAGCCAAGATAGCATCACAATACAGGAAGGGCAAGTACATCAATGGCTTTTCAAGTCGAAGAAGTTAGTAGTCCCACTGGTAAAAAGCCGTGGAACAATACTTATAACAAAAACGAGTATTATGCGTTCCTAAACCGAGCTGGTCATTCGAATTCAAAGTACAAACAACTGCAAAAGCTACTTGCCCAAAAGTTCAGGTAAGGCCAGTTTAGCGTTTCTGATGAAGAAACTCAGAAATTCAGAATGCATAAGCAAAAAGAGGCTGAACTCCGAGACACAGTCTACAAAGCGACAGCTCAATAGAAAGCCAAGACGGAAAAACCAAAACACGCAAGGAAGAAAGTGGAGATTTCTGAGCCAAGATCTCCAAAAATAGACTTTGATTCATCATGGGAGGTCTGAAATCTTGCGACAATACAATAAGGTCAATCAAGAAATACAAGCGGAAGGTGGTAGCCGCAGTCAACCTTAATCCTTTGACTCAAGTTGAATATTTGGATTCAATGGATATAGAGATAGCTTTTATCGTAAAAGATCTCGAATGAGTATGCTTTCCGCATACTATCTGCTAGTCATAAAACTCTGAATTGCTAATTACGATGTATCTTGGATACTCATTGATACAGGAAGCTTAGTAGATTTGATTTTCAAAAAGACACTAGATAAAATGGCACTACCGAATATTAGAATTAAGCCTGCATTTGATGGAAGTTTGACCCACGCGATAGGAACTATCAAGCTATCGGTTTGAGCAGCAAAATCATGAGATAGATCAAACTATTGGTAGTTGACAAACCGCTAATCTACAACATGTTTCTTGGAACTCCATGGATACACACGATAAAATTCATCTTGTCAAGCTACCATCAATGTGTAAAACTCCAACCGACCAAGGAGCCTACGCACTACTAGGAGACCAAAAGATGTTACAGAAATGTTTCATCACCGAGTTCAAACTGCAAAACAAGTCTTGCATGATCACAGCATCAGTAAGTGGCATAGCCATGTCAGAACCCCCCCCCCCCAAACTCCCGAAAACCCAGATTGATCAATGGTTAAACTCGTCAATATCGACTTGACAGACTAGGAAAAGTGTATCAGCATCAGGGTTAACTTAAATAAAGACATCTGAGAAAAGTTAATCCGACTTTTGGAGCAGAACGTTAAAGCATTCGCGTGGTCAGCAAAGGATATGATTGGGATCCACCCAAAAATAGCAAGCCATCAGTTGAACATTGATCCAATGTACAAGCCGATTAAGCAGAAAAGATGGAACCTGGGTCCCGAGAGGACTAAAACCGTGATTGATGAAGTCGATAACTTAACCGATGCAGGATCCATCGTCGAAGTACAATATCCTGAGTGGATAGCCAACATGGTCGTAGTAACCAAAGAAGAATGGAAAATGGTGACTCTGCATAGATTTTACCGACTTGAATAAGGCATGCCCAAAGGATAGCTTTTTTTTACCAAATATCAATCGGATCGTTGAGGCAACAGCAGGGAATGAGCTCTTCTCATTCCATTCTTGGGATATAATCAGATTACGATGCACCTGAAAGACATGGAAAACACATCATTCAAAACTAAATAAAGGACGTATTGCTATAAAGTTATGCCTTCCGGACTGAAAGCACAGGAGTGACTTACCAACGACTCGTGAATAAGATGTTCACTAAACAACTCGGTCGGACAACGAAAGTATATATTGACGACATGCTAGTGAAATCCAAAAGAGCTGAAGATCATATCGATCACCTAGCTCGGTGTTTTAAAACCCTAAACAAATATCAGATGAAGCTCAACCCGACTAAGTGCACTTTTGAAGTAACCTCGAGAGAATTTCTCAGCTATGTTAAACTCAATAAAGAATTAAGGCAAACTCAAATGAGATAAAAGCTGTCCAAGAGTTGCTTTTTCCAAGGAACAAGCGACAAGTCCAAGGCTTAAGGGATGAATTGCTATGCTAAACCGATTTATCTTTTGGTTAACAGATAAATGCCTTCTCTTTTAAGATCGTACTTTCCGTCTCACACAATCGTCGTTCTCACTAACCATCTGTTAAGGACAATCCTACATAGTCTGACTCAATCATGAAGACTAACCAAGTGGGCTGTAGAACTTAGCGAGCACGATATCGAGTACAAAGGTAGAAGAAGCGCAAGGTTTCAGGTTTTAGCAGACTTTTTGATCAAGTTAGCTCCCGAGTTGGAACAATTAGAACCGGAAGAGACTTTGCAGGTTGGGAAACACTTTGTTGACAGCTCATCTTCACAGCACGGATCTAGAGTTAGAATTTTACTAGAAAGCCCAACTGAGGAAGTTTTGGAGCAATCATTCTAATTAGCTATTCTAGCATCCAACAACAAAACCGAGTACAAAGCATTGGTCGTTGGGATCCGACTTGCAAAAGAAATCAGAGCAATCCAAATCAAATGCTATTGCGAGTCACAGTTGGTAGTCAACCAAGTAAATGGTGGCTATAATATTAAGAATGACCAGATGGAAGCATACTTAAAAGTCGTCAAGGATATGAAAAAGGAATTAAAGTTCAAGGTTAACAAGATTTCTCGACCAGAAAACACCTGATGTCTTAGCCACTTTAGCATCAACAACCAATCATGTTCAAAGGCGAATCATACCGGTCAAAAGTATAGACAAACCAAGTATCCAATCACCAAAAAGAGACTTTGAAGTTGTCTCGGCAATTACCGGTATAATGGAAGAACCCTATACAGAAATACTGATCCCTCTCTACCCATTGCGAAGTCAGGCGATTGGCGAGATAAGTACTTGCTTACATCATTAATTTTGAGGCACCAGAAGACAGATGGGTAGCATGGAGACTCAAAGCCAAGTGCGCGTTCTATATGCAAATCAACAAAAATTATACCATCACAGTATGAATGGTACTTTGCTCACTTGTATTCACGGCTACGAGGCGAGGCAAGTTCTCCACAAAAGGCATGGTGGAGCCGGTAGAAATCACACTAGCGGATGGTCACTCGTGCAGAAGATTTAAACTCTTGGGTACTTTTGGCCCATGATGGCACAAGATTGCGAGCAATACGCAGCTAAATATGATAAGTGTCACTGATACACACACATACTTCACCCTTCAACCGAGGATTTGACTTTATCTATAATGCCATACCCGTTTATGCACTGGGGAATGGACATAGTTGTACCATTACCATCATCTTGGCAAAAGAGATTCATGTTAGTGATGACCAATTACTTCTCTCAATGGTCCAAGCTTAGGCATATTCTCAGATAAAAGACAAAGACGTGGTGAAGTTTGTGTGGAAAAACATAATTTATCGATGCAGTTTACCTTATGAAATCATCAAATATAATGGTTCTTAATTCATCTCAGCAAAATTCAACAACTTTTGCGCCCAAAAAAATATCCGAGTTAAGAAGTTTACACCAAAAAAACCTTGGACAAGCACAAGAAACGAACAAACAGATACTAGATGATATTAAGAAAAAGCTCAAAGAAAAGAAAGGAAATTGATATGACGAGTTGGATGGTGTATTTTTGTCTCATTGCACTACATTGAGACATTCTACGGGTCCAAGTCTTTTTCCTTATCTCATGGCATGGAGGCGTTGGCTCCCGCCAAAGCCATTATACCGACTTTCGTTGAATACATTCTCATATGGACGAACAGTCCAGCGATGACACAATGGATACAAGCATTGACGACTTGGAGGAAATGTGAAACGATGCCTTACTCCACATACAAAATTATCAACAGAAAGCCACGAAGTTCTATAATAAGAAGATTTGAGGACGACACTCCACCAAAGGAGACCTCATGCTTTGAAAAGTGTTCTAGAACTCCATGTGGGCAAACTTCGCACCAATTGGGAAGGGCCTTACATAATATGTAAGGTTGTGTAACCCGGAGTGTACGACATTGCGACAATGGATGTTGAGATGATTCCACAAAGCTAGAACTCCATTAACCTGAAGCCATACTACTATTGAATACGCGCCAACTCGGTGCCCTCTACGCATTAATTTATGCATCTCTAATACTTTAACTATGTAATCAAAACTACATTTTTGGCTTGATCCCTTCGGGATATGTAGGCAGCCTTCGGGTGTAGATAAAACTTAATAAAAATCTTATGGCGCCATCTCGGCAAAAAAAAGAAAAACAAGGAGAGAAAATATCTACATATGTTTTAGTAAGACTGAGATTCTACTTCTTAAACCGAGCCTTAAAATCTTGTCGAATTTGAAACCTCGTTAAACTTTCATTGAGTCTTAAAACTCTCAACAAAAAAGACCAAGACCCTACTCTCTAAACCGATTCTCAAAATCTCGTCGAGTTTGGAACCTTAATAAAACTTTCACCGAGTCTAACAACCTCTCAAAAAGGCCGAGATCCTAAACTCTAAAAAATTGAGTCCAAAATCTCGTCGAGTCCTAAAATTTTGCTCAAATTAAGTCGAGTCATAAAAACTCGCACAAACTAAGACGAGTCTTTAATCTTACCGAGTCCTAAAATCTCACTCGAGTTAAGCCGAGTCATTAAACCTCACATGAATTAAGCCGAGTCTTAAAATTTTGCGAAGTCCTAAAATCTCGCTCATATTAAGCCGATTCATTAAACCTTGCACAAAGCAAGTCAAGTCCTCAATCTCGCCGAGTCCTAGAACACTTGCTCATACTAAACCGAGTCTTAAAATTTTGCCGAACTTGACCTTGCAAAACTTTCTACAAGATTCAATTCTCAAACTAAAATCGAAACCTGATTCTTTTCTTAAAAGCTAAGGCTTGAAAACCTGCTGAATTAAGCTCAAGTACTTAGCTTCGAATAAGTACTAGAGCTCTAGTACTTAAGCTTTAATACTTAGCTTATGTCGACTTCATGTCCAAGCAAAATAATAACAAAACAAAGATAACCAAATTCGTATACATTCATTACAAAATGTCTTTACAAACATCCCAATAAATTGGGTCATGCTCTCTAAAAAGAAAAATAAAAAAAAAGGAAAGGAAAAGATCTAAGCTATTCGTCAATCTTAACTTGCTCATCACCAGCATGCTCCTCTTCGACAGGCTCACCCTCGTCAGCAAACTTTGGAAAAAAACCATCACTGTTAGAGCCATTTTGGTCAAAACCCCGAATTAAAAGAGTGACGAGTTCAAAATCTTGTATACTAACATTAGGGAAATCCATAGTCCTCAAAATAGCAACCACATTTGGGTCAACTTGAAGTGATAACACTTCACGTAATGCCAAGACAGCCTCAGCAAGCTTTGAAGATTTTCCTATTTCAATAACCAGGACAGTCAGGTCTTCAGGAAGCAAATTCGTGACAATTTCCTTTACAACAGCCGCCTTAGTCTCATCAAGTTTTGAAGACCCGTGTGAGATCAAAATTGGATCAATTTTCACCTGCTTCTTCAAGAGAGACTGAAGCAGAGAGTTGTACCCGCAAAACTGGGTGTAAGCAAGATGGGCATTCAAATTAGCATCACGATCATTGAATGCCCAAATCAACATTACATTTAAGAGCGCCCAAATCAACATGAAGCGACGAAATGGCAGATTTAGCTTTTTCAGCTGTTTTAAAGGCTACGTGTCTGTCTTCTTTAGCAGACTTCACAGCATCCTTAAGAGCAAAAATCTCCTCGTTATGCTTAAGAGATTTCAGCCTGCTCCCTATCAAAAGAAAACTTAGCCTCAACCGCTTCAACATGGGATTTTCCAACACGATCAGCCATCTCAACTTGTGAGAGTTCTTGACTTCAGCAATCATAGACATCTTACGGCTAAGGAAAATCCACTTTAGTGTGGTGATGAACTGAAAAATTAGAAGCACAAATCAGCAATTTGGAGAGAAATAATGCAGAAGAACTAGGCCAAAACGACTACCAGTGAATAACGATGTTGACATCTCTTCGTATATCTTCCTGGTAAGCATTTGGACAGGAGGAGAAAGTATTTTAAGGGTGTTCCTAAGATGACGCATCAACTTGGTGCCCTCTATCCCATAATTCACAACGGAAGCCGACTCCTTAAAAATATAGTCAAAGCTTAAGTCGCCAGCAGCTTTGGGATTTCTGCCTTGAAGAGCTTCAACCAAAGAAGCAAGTACCTTGCGCTTCCCAGACGATCTTGAAGCGGCTTCAAAAGCAGGAGTTTGACCTAGTACTTTTGAACAATGACTAATCATCGCATCGCTCAAGCATTTGGCAAAAAAAAGCACAGAAGGTTTATCTAATTGCTTCGAGTCCAACTTCTTTGAAGTTAAAAAGAGAAAAATGACAACAAACTTTTTTAGGGGTTTTCACAAAGTAGGAATTTATTTATCAAAAATATTACAAAATAATATTTTACGTAATTTATAGATAACTAGATAAAAACACACATGTTGTATTTTGAATTATATTTAATAAATTGTCCAGTTTTTGCTCCATACATAGAATATTTTTTTGCGTTTGAAAAGTTTGTTTTCAAGTTTTGACCTTTTAAATCATAGAGGAGATGCTCTTACCCAATATGCAAGAGAAACACCATGTGATAATCAACTTGTAAACTTTTACCCGTGATTATGGGCGTTTGAATTATTAATATAGAATAGTTTAAAAAAAAGAATTATATTTTTAAAATAATATTTCAAAATTCTAAGTTAGCAAATATTTACATATCTCAAATTATAATTTATTTGCAGTTTTCTAAATATATTTATTTTTAAATTGTATTTTCATAAAATCTAATATTATTTTATTTTTTAATCAGTATGAGATAAACATTTGTAATTATTTGTATTTTATAACTATAAATGAAAATAATTATTTACAACCTTTCTTTGTTATGATTGCGAATAGAGATAAATATTTTGTAGTAAATATAAATTTGTAAGGAAAAAATATATTTTGGAATATATAAAAATACCGAAAATATTTTAGGTTAGTTAGATTTGATACGAGGAACAATTTTGTTAATAAATAACTTTAAGATCCAATTTTATATAATAAATAGATAAGCACATGTGCAATGCATGAATTCTTTTGAATTATATTTAATATATTGACCAGCTTTTGCTCTGTACCTAGAAGATTTATTGCGCTTGAAAAGTTTGTTTTTAAGTTTTGACCTTCATTATATTTCTGCTTTTTTAATTGTTGAGCAGATGCTCTTACCTAATATGCAAGAGAGACATCACATGATCATCAATTTGTTAACTCTTAACCATGATTATGGACATTTGAATTATTAATATAAAATGGTTAGAAAAAATTATGTTTTAAAAACGATATCTAAAATTTATAAGTTAAACAACTATTTACATATCTCAAATTATAATTTATTTTTCAGTTTTCTAAGCAAACTTATTTTTAGTTATATTTTTATAAAACTCAAATATTATTTAATTTTATACTCGGTATGAGATAAATATTTGTTATTATATATATTTTATAATTATAAATGAATATAAATAGTTATAATTTTTATGTTAAGATTGTGAACAGAGATAAATATTTAGTGATAAATGTAAATACGTAAGAAATGTTTTTTTAAAATATATAAAGATACTACAAAATTTAAGATAATTATATTTGACACGTGAAACAATTTTGTTAATGAGTAACTTTGAGATCCAATATTATATTAAAAGATTTTTTTAAATTTTCTAAAAACATAAAACTATTTATTTATACATAAATTAGATCCTAATTTTTGTAACTCGAAAATATAATTGAAAATAAAAATGTTTTTGTGATTTTTGTGAAAAATAAAAAATGGATTTAGACAGGAAGACTAGATACAATGGAGCGAGAGTAACGACGATGCGGCAAGGGAGGCGATGCGGCAATGGTGGCAAAGCGGCAAAGAGACTGTTTCATTCTGGCAAAGGAGACGCGGCAAAGGTGAAGTAGCAAAGTAGGCGATGTGGCAAAGGAGATTCAACGGAGATGAAGACGATGTTGGCGATGAAGGCGGTGAAGGCGATGAAGGAGATTAAGGCAATGAAGGCAATGAATCGATGAAAGAGATGAAGGTGATGTTGGCGTTTTGTTATCTCTTCAAAATCTGTTTAAATCAAAGGTTTTCCATCATGAACCAGATGTTATCTGATATGCAAATCGATCTGATTTACTATGCCGATCTGAGGTGGATTTCGCAAATCTCTGCAAATCCGGATCCCAGATTAGATAGTTCTCCTACTTGTGATGCCTTAATTATGCTCCTGATTGATTGTTTCATGATATCGAATGAGCAATATGTGATTCCCAGAATCGTTTTCCTTAAAGATCTCAGATTTAGAGAACCAAAGGCTCAACTTTTGGAAAACTTATTTGAATTCAGTCTTGAATTGTCTAACACTGCTCAAGCTAATCATATGATTCTAAACTTGAATCAAATCCTTTCAATTCATTATCCAAGGGATACAATATTGGGTGACCAAATCTATGTGGATTATATGTGTTTTCATAAGTTCAAGATGAATATGGGTCTTAAATGTTTGAAATATTTTATTGTGAATGGAATTATGTTTCGATCCAGATACATGATATGTTGCCATTTACGTCTATTTAGTTGGATCGTAATCTGGAAGCAGGATTCATGTAGTTATGTTTTATGCTTTACAACCCTTTCCAGGATTTTAGTTAAGATTCATGGTCTGAGGTTCTCCTTGTTCTTGTGTTTCTATTTGGCAGAAAAAATGTCAATGATCAAGTTGATATGTTACTGCCAATGGAAGACCTCGACTAGCTTAAAGGAAGTAATATGTAATGCCACAAGACAATGCTTTCATGTATTTTTCAGTAAGCTGGATGATATGTTATCAAACCGACCATGCTTCCATGTTTTTGACTGCTTATCATTTCTGTCCATAGGACTGAATGAGGTGATCTTTACATCGGAAAAAGATACCATATGAAGCGAATTAAGCTTCAAAAAGATAATCTCTTTCCTCTCCTATCTGTTTATTCTATTTGGGATCTTACTCTCATTAATGATAATGACAAAATCTATAAGATTTTATGCAGACTTAAAAAATTTGTGCTTTATTGAGTATCAGTCAAGAATAATTCATCTAGAGCATCTCTTGTTCTATTTTGATCATAGTATACAGATTTTCAGAATCTCATTTATGGGTGTTATTTGTGATGTCTTTGATATGCTTGCGGTATCCATGATTCCAGCATTTTCGTTTAATGTCTTTGATATCATTTTTGATATTATTATGTTCTGGTCAAAATTACATTGTGATTTTATAAATTGGCCTAAAATTTTATGATTATGATTCGAATGCTGATTTTATTTGCTATAATCATAATAAGCAAATCTCTCAGACTAATCTTTGTTAATGGTGTTTAATGTTATCGATTCTGCAATTGTCATGGCTGCTTGTCTTTAAATATAGAACTAATGTGTTCTTTCTCTCAGCTCATGTGCATTCCCACGTTATAAAATCTTTTCTTACAAAAATTTTTTTGATGTCTCAGTTGAATCTGGCCAAGAAAGCAATGGCGTCAAGGTCACCACCTCGACAACTGAAGATTAGAGTCCCGAAGATTGATAATGCTGCTCTTCTGGCTCGATGTTCAAAGGTGATGCTGGGAAGATGTCTGAATCCCACAGCTCAAGATGTGGATACACTCCTTTATATGCTGCTAAAGTTCTAGAATCTGGTAGGCAGAGTATCCGGAATCAACTTGGGGAATGGAAGGTTTCAGTTTGAGTTCAACTCAGAGAAGGACCTGAAACAAATCTTAAGGATGCATGCTAGTAGATTTGATGGATGGATGGTGACATACGCCCCTTGGAAGGCGTTTGCGGATGCTAATTATCCTCATACAATCTGCTTTTGGATTCTGATTACTGGAATTCCTTTTGGGTTCAGTACAGAGGAAATATACAGACTGGTTGGGAACTCCCTTGGTCGGGTTGTGGAGGTGGATGTCATCAAGAGAATAGTCCTGCTCGAAATTCCTTGCTCCAAGCCTTTAGTATTTTCGATTGGGCTTGAGTTTGTGGAAGGACATGAATCCAGTCTGATCATCGAGTATCAGAATTTGGAAGGTTTTTGTGGACTATATTATCGTATGACTCATGATGCTGATCAATGTTACAAGAACAAGAAAGGATCGAGAGACGTCAGCAAAGTTGTACAAAGGTATAAAAGAGTTGTCATTGAGACAAAGAGATCAACTACAAATGAAAAAAGGGATAATGAAGTGATGAAGGAATTGACTGGTAGGAACAACAAAGGAAAGCAGTCCCAAACTTCCTTGCCACAGATTCAGATGGGAATTAGCTCAACATCAAAAAGATGTTTCGAGATTGGAGAGCCTTCATCGGTGGCAAGAGATGTTACTAATGTTAAATCTATGACTGAATTTCAGAAGGAAAATGAAGGTAATTCGAATTCTAAATCACTATCATCTAAGAAGGTATGCAGGCCTTTATTTCAAGCTGAAGGGGGATGTACTGCTCAGGCAAAGACCTCAGTTTCAGCTTATATGGAAGAAGAGGCTGATCCTACGATTGATCATGACCAGCTTCAGTTTCATGAGGAAGAACTTATAAGGATTGAAGAATCTGAATATGCTATCTTGGATCAAAATGTTCATGTTGATCTGGAAATGGATGATTTTCTTGCAGATGTTGAGGACCATGTGCTGCTGACGGAAGAAGAATTAGCCGAGTCTGAGGAACTAATTAAACGCTTCGAATTGGAGGAACAAGAAAAGGCGCAAGCTGAAAATGTAGCAGATTTGGGCAAGCCTCCACTCCGAATAAAGAATTCCTCAAAGCCCTCAACGCCTTTAAGAGGTGTAAGCACTAGGAAAATGATGACTATTGTTGCGATGTCACCTCGTAAAGGAGTGAAGGATAATAAGATGAAGGCAAAGTAGCCCAAGGAGCTAGGAAAAGGCTCAATGAAATTCTAAGTCTTTATTTTAAATATTTAAAACAATTTGTTGTAATTGCCAAGGAATTGGTAGTAGAATGACAATAAATTATCTTAGGGAGATTTGGGGTAAACACAAACCGGAGTTTTTATTCCTATCTAAAACTAAGAATGATTCTATTTTTATGGAGAAAAATCAAAAACATTTTGGTTATAATATGATGATTGTTGTTGAAAATAATGGCTTGAGTGGTGGATTAGCACTACTCTATAATGATTTTTGTGATGTTACTCTTAATTATAAAGATAAACATATGATTGATATATCACTTAAAATGAAGGGAGAAAATATTCAAATAACTTTTATTTATGGTGAACCAAATCTTAATCTTAGGGATCAAGTTTGGGAGAGATTGACGAGATTTGGAATTAAGAGAGTCTCCCCTTGGCTAGTCATTGGAGATTTCAATGAACTAACGGGAAATCATGAGAAACAAGGTGGAAGATTATGACATAGTAACTCTTTCATATCTTTTAATAAGATGTTACAAAGTTGTGGATTATTGGAATTCTCAAAATTAGGTAACTCATGGTCGTGGAGAGGGGTTCGGTAAAATGGAATCGTCAGATGTGTATTAGATAAAGCTTTTGCCAATGTTAATTGGCATAATATATTTCCAATGTCCGAGATTGAATATCTGGACATGATTGGTTCTGATCATAGACCTATTGTTGGCCGTTTTTCGGATAAGATTTTCTGTAAGAGGCGACAATTTTTCTTTGACAAACGATGGATAAACAAAGACGGTTTTTTGGATATCCTTGAAAAAGGATGGAAAGGTGTCTCATGTAAACGTCCTCTTACCTTTATCAGGAAAATAAAGAATTGTCGACGAGAGATATCCTCATGGAGAAAAAGATGTATTCCATCCGGAAAACAACTAATAATAAATTTGCAGCACCGTCTGGAGGAGTTACAAAATTCCAATTTAGATATGTCAAATGAGATTTCGCAGACAAAATTAGCTTTGAAACAAGCTTATTTGGAGGAAAATTTATTGGAAATAAAAGAGTCGTAATAAATGGCTTAAGGAGGGTGATGAAAACACAAAAAAAATTCATGCGCAAACAAAACAAAGGCGAGTCAAAAATAGGATTAGCGGTTTATTCGATGAGTCAGGAGTTTGGCTATCCAAGGATGAGGAAATTATTGAAGAAGTGACTCATTACTTTGAGAAATTATTTAAATCAAATAATTCTCAGGTTACACAGGATAGATTATCTGAAATATTGTCATGTATAACTGACGCAGATAATCAACTTCTTATGAAAAGAGCTACTGTGGAAGAAGTTAGGAAAGTTCTTTTTATGATGGACCCTGGGAAAACACCAGGGCCGGATGGAATAACAGCATTATTCTATCAAAAATCATGGGAAATTTTAAAACACGATGCTGTCCAATTTGTTAATGATTTCTTGATTAATGGGTTTTTTGACAATGAGTTAAATGCAACTAATATTTGCCTAATTCCAAAAGTAAACCGACCAACAAAAATGTCATAATTTAGGCCAATTAGTCTATGTAATGTAGGATACAAAATTATATCTAAGGTGTTATGTAATAGATTGAAGAAAGTGATGCCAAAGCTAATATCAGAGACACAGTCTGCCTTTGTGGCAGGTCGGTTAATCTTTGATAATACTTTAATTGCTCAAGAAATATTCCATGCTCTTCGGACTAATAAAGCTGTGAAAGGGAAGTTCATGGCCATTAAGACGGATATGAGTAAGGCTTATGATAGAGTTGAATGGCAGCTTATAAGGAATTTACTTTGTAAGCTGGGTTTTGGTGATGCCTGGATCAAATGTATAATGTTCTGTATAACAAATGTAAATTATTCAGTAATTTTGAATGGTGAACCGAAAGGAAACATTATTCCACAAAGAGGTTTACGACAAGGAGATCTGTTATCCCCTTATATTTTTATTTTATGTACGGAGGTTTTAATCTCAAAATTAAGGAATGCTAAAAATCAAAAGTTGATTTCAGGAATCTCAATTGCGAGAACATGTCCGCGAATTTCCCATTTATTATTTGCAGATGATAGTCTCTTCTTTTGTCGAGCAAATACAACTGAAACTCGCCATATTATAAAAATCTTAAAGGAATATGAAGAGTTATATGGTCAACAGATTAATTTTGATAAATCTTCAATTCAATTTGGGTATTCATTTCCAAATGTACAGAATCAATTCATTCACCAAGCTTTGGGAATTTACAACTTGGGTGGAATGGGGTCCTATCTTGGACTTCCAGAAAGCATTGGAGGGACAAAAACAAATGTTTTTGCCTTTGTTCGGGACAAATTACAGGAACGGGTTAATAGTTAATCCTCGAAGTTCCTTTCTAAAGGTGTTAAGGAAGTATTAATAAAATCGGTGCTTACAGCTTTACCGACCTATGTTGTGTCATGCTTTAGATTACCAAAAGATGTAATCACAAAGTTAAATTTAGCAATATCCAAATTTTGGTGGTCAAATTCTGAAACATCAAAAGGGATTCACTGGATAATATGGAATAAATTAGTAAACCAAAAATAGAAGGGGGACTTGGATTCCACGCATTATCGGAATTCAATTCAGCACTTCTGGCAAAGCAGTTCTAGCGGTTAATTGATTTCCCGAACTCGTTATTTGCCCAGGTAATGAAAGGAAGATATTACAAGCAAAATTGTCCAATGACTGTAAAAATAATGTCTTTTCCATCTTATGGCTGGCAAAGCATTGTCTCTGCAAGATCTCTTGTGAATAAAGGGATTATTAAAAGGGTGGGTGATGGTAGATCAATAAATGTCTAGCGTGATCCTTGGATTCCTGATATAAATCCAAGAACTGCAATTGGCTACGAACCAGACATCTACCCGGATCTTACCCTAAACCAATTTATTGACTCTCATTCTAATTCATGGAAAGATATTGTCTTGGAGCAATATTTTATGCCAGAAGATGATCAATTAATAAAAGGTATTCCTATTCCAAGTCAACCAAAATCAGACTCCTGGGGTTGGCATTACACGAAGACAGGTCGCTATACAGTCGAATTTGGATATGCGATTGAGACCAATAATTGTTTTTCTAATTCAGGAAAATATGGTCCACACTTTGGAGCTCTACAAGCAAAAGTGTGGAAATTAGACTGTCCAAATAAAATAAAACACTTTATCTGGCAATCGATTTCAGGATCTACAGCAGTTAAACAAAATCTACATAACCGAGGCGTTAACTGTGATCCAAGTTGTTTAAGATGTGGTGCAGAAAAGGAATCGATAAATCATGTCTTGTTTGAATGCCCTCCAGCAACTCAAGCATGGGCATTATCGAGTATTCCTTCTGCTCCAAATGTTTTTCCAGGAAAATCCATTTGGTATAATTTAGATTACCTATTCTGGTGTTCGCCAGCAAATCCTGATATGAACATATTTCCCTGGCTAATTTGGCATATCTGGAAAGCGAGAAATGATACTTGCTTTTCAGGATTATGCAAGGACCCACCAGAAGTACTAACTCTTGCAGCACAAGATGCCATTGAATGGTCTCATGCGAGAAGTAGTCAAGTTCCCGGGAGTCAACCAGGAAGTGTTCGAGCTGATGTTTGGCCAGAAGTTTCTAATCCACAAATTGGATGTCCCGCCTTTTCTGGTTATAGGTGTTTCGTTGATGGCTCTTGGAAAAAGGAGGATTTATTCACAGACCTAGGATGGGTGTGTTTTCAAGATGATATCCATGATGGAATTTTGGGGGCTACTCGGGTTAGGAGAAGTCTCTCTCCTTTACCTTCTGAAGTGGAGGCATTGATTTGGGCCATGGAGTGTCTACTGAAGCATCAAATTTTAGAGGTACAGATAGCAACGGATTGCTCTGATGTACTAAAGATTATGACAAGTCTAGATGATTGGCCAGCTTTTCAGACATATCAAGCACATTTTACCAGGTTGGAGTCTTTATTTCAGGCTTTTTCACTACATGTCATTCCGCGGTCTCTGATCACAAAGCAGACTTTCTCGCTTGTGATGTTAGAGGTCCAAGTAGTTGTTAAGGTTATGTAATTGAGATTGGTTAAAGTTATACGATTTATTGGTTGGAAAAAAAATTGATTTAGACACTATACCACAATATTTAAATCAGTAAATTTTACTTAAAAGTGAATTCACAAAACTTTCAAATTGAATTTCTTAGAACTAGAATTTTCAATATTTTTTACCTTAAGAAACATTTAGAGCATCTCCTAGAAGTTTTTAGGAGAGTATCTTAGAAATAAATAATTAAAAAGTAATGATAACAGAAGTGAAAACATGAGATGGTCTCATTATCATTTTTTAAAAAATTTTGTTCTTAAAATATTCTCCTAAGAATTTTCAATTGGAAGTGTTCTAAGAGATTCTAAAATGAGTCTACTAAATATGTGTCTTGTCAATTTAACTTTTATGGTTTAAATTTAATTAGAAAAATATATTATATTAAAATATTAGTTTTTTTTATAATTAAGTGATTTGTTTTAAGAGACCAGGTTGCCTTAAATATATGCAAAACAGGGAGCGAAAAATATCTTTATATTCCTTTCTTAGGACAACAAACTTTGTATTTTAACGACAAGAGAAAAAGTACATTAAGCAAAAATTATCGATGGAGAAGAAACACAGATAAAGTAGGGACAAACATTACACAAAAGCAAAGCTACATGAAGAGATTTTTTAAAATAATAATGGAAAATTTTTAAATGTAAATTCTTGGTAATAGGAAATCCCAAAACTCTGAATTAATCTCCCTTTTTATATTTTTCCCACTTTATCTCTCTTTTTGCTTCTTTCGTAGTTCTCTTCTGTACTTTCATTTGTCTGTGTTTAGGGTTTCTGAATTTGCTCTCCATTTTTCCCCCCTTTCATTCTCTATTTGTCGTCGCTTCCGATCCGCTTTGTAACAAAACTAGCCGTTGTTTTCCCGCCATTTTCAAGCTTCAGCCAATTCGCCGCGTACCCAAATTCCTATCATCCGTCTTTGGATCCATTTTTTGATTTTTGAAAAATTAAGCTTTTTGGTTTCGAAAGTGAGGTCGGAGAAGTTATGGCAGCGATGAATATGTCGGATAAGAAGGATGAGAGCTGTGAGGAGAAAGGAGGTGAGCTTTTGTTCTGTGGTGCTACGGCTTGGGATATCATTGGAAAACGCAAAGGTGGAATGGAAGGTAACTTGGTTTCCCCTACTCGGTTAAGGCCACTCGTCGGTATTAACATTCGATTCGTCGCCTCTGGTTGCGGTAATTTTCTAATCTCTGTGATATCGAACGAATTAGTACTCTGTACTGTATCTTTATACAAAGCTTACTATTTGTTCCTGTAATTATCTTTATAGTTTCGTGTCATTGCGTGGCATTGGACGTTGAAGGTCGTTGCTACACCTGGGGACGCAATGAGGTATCTTCTGGTTTCGTTTCTTTATTTAATTATTTGCATTCTTCTTCTCTGAATCTTTGGTTTCTGCAAATTTTACTGTGTATATTCAGAAAGGTCAATTAGGCCACGGAGATATGATACAACGTGACAGGCCAACGGTTGTATCAGGGCTCTCAAAGTGAGTTTCTGTTTCCATGCTAGTAAATAAGAATTTGGGGGACATTGATTTAGACTCTTTGTTTGAACATTTCTTGGCTGGAAAAGCTTTGATTTTATTGTAGTTAGGCATTGAGCTTTTTATTTTTCATTGTTATGTTTCTATTAAAGGTACAAAATTGTGAAAGCGGGAGCTGGGAAAAACCACACAGTAGTGGTTAGTGATAATGGCCAGTCCCTTGCTTTTGGCTGGAATAAGCATGGGCAGTTGGGTTTAGGCTCAACTAAAAACGGTATGACAACCATATCTATATCTGATTGCACTTTACCGTTCTGATTGTATGGAAATCATATCTTAGAGTCTTTGTTTTTGTAGAGGTTGAATCGTCGCCTCTTCCCTGCCTTGTGTCGGATGAGGTCACAAATATTGCCTGTGGGGCAGACTTCACAGTGTGGTTATCTTCTACTGAAGGAGCCTCTATACTGTATGGTTTCTTACTTTTTGTCTTGTTCTGTTATTTTGCCTCAATCAAGCCTGCACAAATTCTGAGTGTTTGTTTGTTTATAGGACTGCTGGTCTCCCACAGTATGGTCAACTTGGACATGGAACTGATAATGAGGTAACTTATTCAAAGCTATCTGCATAGTGCGCACTTTAAGATCATGCAATTAGTGCTTTTATTTTTCACATATTTTCATGAATGGAAACTTTTTGGAGCGTGAATTGTTTGTATTCTGAAACATACAAACCAGTTTGTTTGAACTCTTTGAATTTCTCATGTTACGGAAAAAATTGCTGTGAATCTATCAGATACTCTAGTCTCTTTGAATTGTTCGTGGTGAATAAAGAACTTTTAAATGTCATCATTTTTTACTTAAAACTAGGTTATATTGTTTTTGTACCTTGTCAGTTCAATATGAAGGATAGCTCAGTTAGACTCGCCTACGAAGCTCAGCCACGCCCTAAAGCCATAGCCTCTCTTGCAGGGGAAACAATTGTCAAAGTTGCATGTGGAACAAATCATACTGGTAGAAACCATAGATCTTTATTTCTCTCTCCCTCTCTCTGTGACCTCAATCTTTGCCTTTTAATAAAGATTATTACTCATTCTAATATGTTAAATTCTCTTGATAAGTGGCCGTTGATAAGAATGGATTTGTGTACACGTAAGTACCTTCTCTGATCAAAATTTTGATTACTTCAATATATATGTTTGATACATCGATTTTAATCTTGAAACATATTGCAGATGGGGCTATGGTGGATATGGAAGGTTGGATCTTGCCCATTTCTGAGTTTTACCCTGTAGCATTTTGGAAATGAGCATGAGATATTGGTTTTCAATTTCAGGCTTGGACATAGAGAGCAGAAAGATGAATGGGCTCCTCGCCGTGTTGATGTCTTTCAGAGGAATAATGTTTTGCCTCCTAATGCCATTGTTTCTGCTGGCTCTGCAAACTCTGCTTGTACCGCTGGCAAGAAACTTTAATCTGTACTGCCTTTACCTCTTATGGTAGTGTTCTGTTCCTGTATTTAAAAGAAATTTAAACTTGTCTGAGTTTTCAGGTGGAGGACAGTTATATATGTGGGGAAAGATAAAGAACAATGGTGATGATTGGATGTACCCTAAACCTATGATGGATTTAAGGTTCGTCTTGCTATATGTGAAATCAGTTTCACTGATTGTATGTTGCTTTTGATGATTAATTTAACATTATTTTGCATGTGGCTTTTGGATGCAGTGGTTGGAATTTGCGTTGGATGGATTCAGGAAGCATGCATCATTTTGTTGGTGCGGATAGTTCATGCATAAGTTGGGGTCATGCTCAGTACGGAGAACTTGGTTATGGCCCCAACGGTCAAAAGTATGTCTCACCATGACTAACTTTAAATTTGAAAACAATATTTGACTATCACTGAATTCCCTGCTGCTTTCTCCACTCAGATCCTCTGCAGCGCCTAAAAAGGTCGATATGCTCGAGGGAATGCATATAATGGGGTGAGTTCTTAAGTGTTACCTCAGAGATAAACTGGAAAATATTCTAAATTCCTTATATGTTTTCTGCAGTGTGGCATGTGGTTTTTGCCATTCTATGGTCATAGTTGACAGAACAGATATCGCTGATCGGCTTGAGCAGGTAACAAAAGGAAGAAAGCTAATGTTTTTTATAAGCCTTGGAGTTTGGTATATTTCATCTGTTTCCTTAAGCGGTTTGATTTGTCTGCAGCTCGAGATCTACGACGGCAAAGGATCATTAGAAGGTATAAAATGACATTAATATTAATACCCTACAGAGTTTGAACGTTTGTTGAATGTTGATGTGTATATAATTGTTTCGAGCAGAGAGAGTAGAAGAAGTCAAGGAAGAAACTTTGGCGCCAAAGCAACAAGCAGCCAAGAGAAGTGCTTCTAAAAAGAGGAAGGCATCGAAAGCTTCATCTGAATCTGAAGAAGACAGTGATGAAGAAAACAGCGACAAGGAGAAGGAAGCTCAAGGTAGTGATAGTGACTACAGTGAAGATGGAGAAGAAGCCAATGGCAAGAAACAGAGCACTCGCAGAGGACGAGGCCGTCCTCCACGTGGAGGACGCGGTGGCCGCACCAGTAATGGAAAGGCTCCTGCAGTGAAGACCGGTGGAAGAAGAGGAAGACCACGGAAGTCTTAAAACTACTCTTGACTCTGAATTTCGATGTGGTTTCTTTTTAAACAGTTTTTGTTTCTTTCTAAACACAATTGGAGGCTAGAAAATCACTTTCTATTTATAATTTTAATTAAACATTTGTTTAAGCATAAACCCCTGCAGAGTTTCTATCGGCTTCTGTAATCTTAATGTAAACCACATCGAATGATTTATTTCTATAGAAAACATTTTCGATTGGAACATATAAAGCACTCAGGAAAAGCAGAAAAGTAGTACAGTTTTGTCCTTGACTGATTTGGGATTGCATGAGGCATGTGTTTTGCTTTTTGTCTGAAGCATGTGTAATGTTGCTATTGCTGGATCAATAATGATATCGTATAAAATTACAGTTTTGAAAATTGTTGATTTTGTAAATATGGCAAGATTACTTCTGTCGGTGAGTACGACAAAAAGGGTAAATGAGTTCTCTGGATTGACTTAAGATGGAAGCAATTAGTGATGCTTCTTCTGATTTTCGATATAAATATTACAGTATGAAACTTTATGGTTTGGTCTTAAGATTAATCATACTGGTGAAGGTCTTGAAAGGTTTGTTTTATCTTGACACGCAATCAGTGACTTTGTCACTCAACACTTGTAAACACCAAGCACCATATTTGGCTTTTAGTTGCCGACTACGGCGTCGTTTTCTTGCACTTCGTCTGCATTTGGTATTTTTGCGCTAACATAATGCAAAAATACAATAAAAAGTGGTATTGTGTATCAGTGTCACAGAAGTAGAACATTCTGTGAGAGTCAGCTAAATAACGTGAGTCTAATCAATTGAAAACGTTGGAATAATAATAATTTACAATCAATATCAAAGAGGCCCACAACTTTCCTTAGTTACTTTCGTCGTAATGCTACAAAACAAACAAATACATATGCTGCTGAGCTGACGATATAATGAAACGACAGGTGGCAGAAATGTCCATATATTACAATGAGTAGTGGTTAGGACTTTGATCAGTTTGGTAAGAGAGAGATACCCCACACCTCCCATTTCCTCTTTCAACTCCCGGTTTTTATTTTCCTCTTGGGCTGGCCCACTAAGCCCACCTTTTCTTTTTTCTCCCACTATTCCATGCATATCCAATATTTATATCCCCCACCAAAAAAAAAAAATGTTATTATAAAATTTTGGAAAATGGAAAGAGATAAAGTAATTCACCTGCCAATATAGGAATACTAAGATAACTCATAGAATCGCTTTAAGAAACAACGATTATCTTTACAAGTCTTTAACTTTTTACTTACAACATTTCATTGTCACTATTGCTTACACTTCAAATCAGATTTATCAACAAATTAATATAAAAAAGTTAGTAAACCCCAAAGCTATCAGAGATAAAAGAAAGAAAAAAGACATAGTGCACATGACAGTCACATGCTGTCTTGTTATTTTAGGTGAGCCAACATTATCGATTTGCCATAATTGAATAATTCCCCACTAATTCATGTTTCCATCATTTCAATCAATCCAACTGTAATTTTAGTAATCTGGTGGGAACATAAATAAGTTGATGTCTTAATGCATAAATATGAATTTTGAAAACATTTTCTTTGAATCAAAACATCGAGACACTTTCATTTTGACCGTATTATAAACTTTAAGATTAAATTAACATTTATTCATAACGACCCTTAAAAATAGGTTTAATATTGATTTTATTATAAATTTTAATATATAAATTCAAAATTAATAAATATCTAATAGAATAAATTATAAAAATTAATATTTAATAAAAACATATTGGTTACAAATTCGGTTAATGATTTGGTTCCGGTTCAGGTTCGAATTCAATTTCATCTAATTTGGTATTTTAATTATTCTGGTTTAAGATATTCAAATATTTTTAGTTTTTGGAATAGAGTTTACAGTATAGATCGAGTTCGGATTCTGTAATTTTATATAAAAATTTAAAATTAAAAAATATTTGATAGAAAAATTAAAATTCGATACTTGATTTGGTTCTAATTTAGTTTTGAATTTGGTTTTTTAAGTATATAGATTTGGGATTTCTTGGTGTGTTTTGTTGGATATGTTTCGGGTTAGGTTTCCCTAATTATGATTGATTTTGCAGTTTTTGAGCCTCTAAAACAATATTTAAAATATTAATATAAGTTTAAGAACTAAATAAATACAAGATGAAAAAACAATCAAATCTCCTGCTATAACGTGGGTATAATTCTAGTTTTCAGTTATTTTGTATTCAACCGATATCGTAATTAATATATTATCGGTGAGTTGTATTAATATATATAATTGGTGTTTTATAGNTTTAATTTAAAAAAAAAAAAAAAAAAAAAGAAGAAAATGTCACGAGAGAGATCTGACAGTGACAGCGTTTTTTCGCTTTAATTGGCACCTCAACAGACAGAAGAGAAAGACTGGCGGATTCCAAACCCGAGACTTAACCGTATTTTATAACTTCCATTCAGTTCCGGCTTCGCTTTTGCTCCATTTTCCAACGGACACTCATCTCTCTCTCTATTGTTTTTATTATTTACACTGATCCAAATACTCTCACAAGAAAAGAAGATAAAACGGTCGTTTAACTCGAAGAAGAAGAAGAAGAACAAGCAGCACCACCACCATGGGAAGATCTCCTGCTTCTTCTTGTCTTCGTATCATCGCTTGCGGCGGCGGTGATGACGCTGCCGAACCCACAGCTCTTCAGGTTTTGCCATTTTCTCTCTTCTTTTAACGCTTATCGCTCCTTTATGTTTGCACTCTCTGGGTTTTTACTTAAGAGTTAAGATGTTGCTTCAAGTTTCTAATTTTAAGATCTGAGTTTTTTTTTTTTTTTAATGTCGTCCCTTACTTCCGTTGTAATTTATAAATTTCGTATTGGTTGTTGCTTCCGTCAGAATCTGGTCGGATTTTGGCAACTACTGAGTTTCTAATTTTGTCTAATTTGGGCAGTTTTCCTTTTCTTTCTTTTGTTTTCGTTTTTAATTGTTTGGTCTTGATTATTCTTTTTCTTTGAAGTTACTTAGGGTTTTGTTTTGTCTGGCCTGTTCTACGAGATCTTTAACCGTTCTTGATTTGATGGGTTTTAATGGATGTAGAACAAGAGCAGCTCCGGTGACAAGCGTGGATGGAGTTTCAGGAAGAAATCTGGGAAACAACGAGGGTTGGTCACTAATGTTGTTTCTGAAACTACTCCTGCTTCCAGGACAAGAGAAACTCTTGAATCTGCTCTCCTTCAATCTCCATCTCCTGACAATAACAGTGTCTCTGAAAAGCTGCAGTCCTTCTCTGTTGATGAGAAGAAAAGCCAATTACCTGTTGTTACCTATCTGGCTGATGAGCCTCTGGATGAGAAAAAGAAACAGTCCGTTGACGACAAGACGGAGTTGTCAGCTCCGTGTTTGAACGAACAGATTGTACACAAAACTGAGTTGCCTCCTGTTCCTGTGGAATCAAAATGGACTGAAACTGAAGAGGATCATTTGATTAAATCTGATTCCAAAGTCAACTTGGAAGAGCCAAATTCTGGTAGTGCATCCGTGATAGCAAAAGACATTACTTCCGAGGATGAAAATGCTACTAAGGTTGCACAGCAAAAATCTGAAACCAGTGAAGTGATCATTATCAAAAAGGAAAGTGATGAACAAGTTAATGAAAAGCTCGATGAGTCTGTAATCGTGATCATCCAAGCTGCAATACGTGGATTTTTGGTATGATCTTGTTTCCTATGTTCTTCTGTCTCTTCTTACATACCAATATTACTGAGGATATGATTGTGAAGAAGCTTTCCTTAAACTCTATGAACATGTTAAATATGTTAAACATTTCCCAGCCTGTTGCTGAGGAATATCCATCCTGAAGTGTTGTTAATCTGGCTGCAGGCAAGAAGAGAACTTTTGAGGCGCAAGAAAATTGTTAAACTTCAAGCTGCAGTTCGTGGCCACCTGGTTAGGAGCCAGGCCATGGGATCGCTGCGTTGTGTCCAAGCTATCATAAAGATGCAGGCTATGGTCCGTGCTCGTCATTCAATGAAAGCTGGTAGCCATGTTTTAGTAGTCTCGGTAAGGTTTTAATTACACTGGATTCCGTGTTTCCTTAAATATCTGCGGACCAATACTGTTTCATTTTTCAGGAAAAGGCGGAAATAAATGCATCTGCACAAAAACTTCTCGAGAACAAGTTTGCTAAGCATGTATGTCTCCAAATTTTCATTACGGCTGGCTATTTGAGGAATGTATTATGACAGCTTAATTCAGTTTCTTGTTATAATCATTTTCTTGCCTATTTCTTTTCTAGCTAATGGAGTCAACTCCGAAGACAAAACCTATCAGCATTAAATGTGATCCAACAAAACCTAGTTCGGCTTGGAACTGGTTGGAGAGGTGGATGTCTGTTCCAAAACCTGAAAAGACTTCAAAAGCAAATTTGGCAACAGAAGAGCAACAGTTGGAAGAAACACAGAATATCAAAGTATCACCTCGAGTTGACTTTGTCAACTTTGACTCCGGTTTCTCAAGCTATGAAGCATGTAAGGTAGAAGCACCGTATGCAGTGCTATCCGAGACAGAAAAATTGAGCCAATACGACTCACCAGAAGCATCAGCAGAAGTTGATCGTGACTTGATTCAGTCTCATCCACCTACTGCTAAGGAATCAGATTCGTTGCTTGAAGACCCTGAATATGTCGATGAGCCCAAACATTCTTTAAAACGTAAGGCAAGCAATCCTTCTTTCATTGCAGCACAGTCGAAGTTTGAGGAACTAATTTCTTCTACTGGTTCACACAAAGAACTGACGCTGTCTTTTAGAGATAATGTTTTGGGTGAAGAAGGGAAAAGGAATATAGATTCACCTGTGGCTGACACTACAAACACTAAAAAGGATCACTCTCTTG
Organism: Lepidium aucheri; assembly: GCA_900406435.1. NCBI lineage: Eukaryota > Viridiplantae > Streptophyta > Magnoliopsida > Brassicales > Brassicaceae > Lepidium > Lepidium aucheri. The sequence continues at coordinate 3,575 of OVBA01000624.1, read as the reverse complement.
AAATTGTTGCTCCAGCTGAGCTCAGTGGATCTGAGTGTGGTACTGAACTCTCTGTAACTTCTTCTCTTGATACACTGGAGAAAAGGTCAGACGCTGAGGGTGGAGAGCCCAAAGCTGAAGCTATGCATTTAGAGAATGGCACTTTTAAAACAGAAGATCAAACAGAGTTGATAGAAATTGATGTTAAAGACAAAACGTTACTGAATACTGTAGAAGACCCTAAGGAGGGAGCTGAGACTGTTAAAGATGGAGTTGAAATTTCAGCGACACAGCATGATGCGGTCATCAGTACACCAGACTCCAGGAAGAGAGGGGCGGAAGATGAATCAGGGCCTCAGGCCTGCCCATTGTCTGATGGTGCTTTAACTCCGATGACAATCACTGAATCTCAGACAACACCCGCAAGTCAAGCATCCTCTTCGGTCAAAGCAAGAAAAGGGAAATCCGAAAAGAGTGGTTCAAGCCAAAAGAAGAAAGTTAGCAAGAAAATTACCTCAAGTCCAAAACAGGAAACTGATACCGGCGATGTAAATAATACAACAGAAGCAGAAGAAGAAGGGAAAGAACAGAAAAGCGGAAGAAGAAATTCTTTCGGGTTTGATCAAGAAGCAAGAGAAAGCAGCGGAGGCAAGAACTCTCTTCCTCGGTTCATGCAGCCAACACAGTCAGCAAAAGCCAAGGTTCAAGAACATAACTCACCAAGATCAAGCCCTGATCTTCAAGATAGAGACGTTGTTTCAGTCAAGAAGAGACAGTCACTCCCTGGTGTTACCAATGGGAAACAAGGTTCTCCTAGAATCCAACGGTCTTCTTCTCAAGCACAACAGGCAACGAAGGGTAAACTAACAACTGACCCTTCTCTTCCTATAGTTTTCTCTGCAATTGCTCTTCGCGTTCTGATGCTTAGAAAAACTGAACAAAGTTTGATTTTGGTTTTTGCTTTTTACAGATAGAAAATGGCAGAGGTGAAAGCCGACCCGAGTGCGACAGAAATGGAAAAAGGAAAAACAATATCGTAGGAGAGTTTCGGTAATTTGCAATATCTGATTATTGGTATGTTTTCTCAGACAATCCTTAACTCTAGTTTCAGACAACCGAAGTGACAGAAGTGCAGAGGAAGAACGAAGACGTCGAAGAGTGGAGGATAGTCTCTTGTATAGAATCGTCTTTTTCTTCTTTTGTTCTCTTTTCTCTTTCCTTTTATTAAAAAAATTGTTTGATTTTTGTGACAAAGAGATTTTACTTGGTTTCGTTTGGTGTGGGTTTGTTTTCTCAGACATAACCTTCATAACTGAAAGTGAAGCTTCTCGTGAACATTGGTTTATGACTTCAAGTCGTGTAATAATATCTTCGGAGTAATCGTTTTATTTTTTGCTGCCAAAAATTCTCCTTGTTATATAAAAAGAAAGATTTACTTAAATAGTATAAATTTTATCTTATCTGATATGATTAGTAATGTTTAAAATTGTCATTAGAATGTTTAAAATTGTCATAAAAAGCCTATTAAACTTGAGATTAATTTTTTAATTAACGAAAATGTCATTTTGATGTATTTTAAATTATCATTTAACTCTTTTTTTTGCGGTTTTAGTTAAAAAATTAAAATAAAAGAATTTGTTTTTCATAAAACTAAGAAGAGAAAAAAACTATTTATTTTCCATTCTCATAATTTAATAAAAACCGCATCATATACACAAATTCTCACTGTTCAGGCGAGGATTCAGTCTTACGACGCATCTCCATCAGGGTTTCTGGTCGATTTGCCTTATATCGCCATCCCTAATTTGACTCTCTCTACTCCAGCGACGGTTCACATTTTGGTAAAAAAACAAAATATTTGAGCAAATTTCATCTATTTCGACGACGGTTTGCCTTTTTCTGTCGCTTCGCCTTCAGTCTCCGTCGTTTATCTCCATCGTCTTTCTTCTCCGTTGTTCACCTTGCCGTCTTTCACTTTCGCTTCGTCTCACATTGACTGTTCAACTTCCGCTTTGTCGACTTCATATATCACGGTAGGTTCTGTACTTTCTGTTGATTTCTGGTCATATTCGAGTACTATAATTTCTGGTCCAATTCGAATTCTGGATTTTTAGTGGTTGTTTGATAATACAACTGATTTGCGGCTGATTTACAAAATTTTAGACGGCTGAGTTATAAAAACATGGCTAAATTGTAAACCTACATGGCTGATTTATGGAATTATAATGGTTGAGTTATCATAATATATGGCTTTATGCTGAATTTCTAATTTATTTTTTTTATCATAATATATGCCTGACTTATTATAATACATGGCTGACTTATCATTATACATGGCTTATCATAATACATGACTGACAACACTGGAAGTGAAGGAAGTGTAAGTGTTACTTCTGAATATTTTACTCTTGATACCTATTTTGGCTTAAGTTTCCAACATGATTTTCTATGTAGGATGTGAAAAAGTCGACATTATGGTAAACGGTTTATTCCATTGAAAAAAGAGTTGGCATGCTGGAAACAGAGATGAAACTAATGAAATCGCGGACACCTCTTCAGCCATCCACTCATGAACCCATTCATGAGGATATCGACCCTTCAGGTCTTAATGACGGCAACTCGAAGATTAACATCGAGCAAGAGTACACTAGTAAGATAAGTTTATCTGAATAGGCTATTTATACTTATACGGCAAAGTTATATGGTTGAGTTATCAATTATATGGCTGAGTTATCAATTACATGGCTGAGTTATATATAGCTTGGCTGATTTATGAAGCAATTTTCTCCTTTGCTTACAGCCTAACCAGTTCCCGAATCCTCATGAAGTTCTTCAAGATTTTGTTAGGAAAACAAAGATTAACATCGAGCAAGAGTACACTAGTAAGGTAGGTTTATCTGAATAAGCTATTTATACTTATACGGCAAAGTTTATCTGAACAGGCTATTTATACTTATACCGCAGTCAAGAAGGTGAAACAGGTCAAGAAGGTGACGAGCCTGACGGAAAAGGATGAGAAGCAGAGAAAATATATGAATAAGATTGTCTTAAAGATGAAAGCTGAGTGCGACAACGGGATTGTGGTTCCGGACTTGGTAGACACAAGTGACGTTGACGACCTGAAGCAACCAATTGAAAATTTCAAAAAATTGAAATTTGAAATTGAAATTAATTTCCGAAATTCAAATAATTAAAATATTACCACTTAAAATATACATCTTGGCCGAGTTATAGAAAGTAAGGTTGACTTATTGTCGAAATCATTTTTCATCAAAAATTTGTGCGTATGAAACGACTTGGCTTATGATCTTTTTGGTAAATTATCAAATTAAGAAGATCATTATGTTCTCTTTGGTATTTGATGAGTGTGATTTTTAATGGTTTTAGAGTACTATTTTAGGTTGTTTTTGTGTCCGTCTAGCTAGTTTCCCTTGCATTTAGGTTCATTTAGGTTAGTTTTGNGAGCAAAAAGGAGCATAAAATAGAGCTAAAGTGTCGGAACAAGTTGCTCGAGAAAAGAAGTTACCAAACACTTGGATCGCTGTCTCGCGGTTCGCTGGCGAGGATCGCTCAGTTCGCTGACAAAAGGAAAGCCT
>OVBA01000623.1:0-60461 GCA_900406435.1 Lepidium aucheri | reverse complement strand
ATATAATACGGTATTTAAGTTAATGCTACGCTTTTATTATATAAGAGATATCTATAAGAGATATCTCTTAAGTGTTACTTTTCTTTTTTTGAGAAATTGTAATGAATAATGGCATTTAGGTGGCTGGTGGTAAGTCCACTAAAGGTAAGCGCACCTGCATAACCAGAGATCAAGTCTCACCACCTACAAAATTTATGTAAAAATTTGGCTAATAGACTGACATTTGTGATCTATATTGATATTGTCGTCGACAAAAAAAATTATAATAAATATCATAAAAAGTTTTGTTCATTAGTTCTAGACTAAAGTTACAATCTTTGTTCATCAAATCAATACCACTGTACTCATTTATTTAAAAAAAGAAAAGAAAAAGCTATTCTTTCTCGACTCTTCTTCTGGCCATTATTGTCCTCCACTCTCTTTTTCCTTTGTTCTTCATCTCTTATTCTATTTTGCCTCTAATCTATTATTTCTTTCCACTAAATTCTCCATCATCGTCCATCACCGTCTTCTCCAACCGCCGCATTTCAAAACCCTAAATCAGAGAAGGTACGATAGTTTTAGCCTCATTCGCATATGTTTATGTTTCATGTTCATATATGTAGCACTATATTTAACTGATTCTCCATAAAAGTATGGTCCATTTCGACTACAAGGTCGGTTTTAAAATTTATGGGTTAGGACCCAATAAGTCCATGGCTCACCATTTCTAACTTATGGTGTTTGATTTTTGGTTGTGGTATGAGTTCGATGTTCAAAGTTGTTTAGGGTGTAAAATCTTGTGATTTTATATAATTTATGGTGTTTGATTTGTCTGATTTTTGTTTTACTCTGAAGATTAGATGTGAGATTAAATGTAATTCGATTAATATTTGGCGATAGTTGATGATTAATATTTGGTGATAGTTGATTGTTAGTGTCCTGAATCACATGGCTCATTACTCTTGTGGAAACTGAATTTAAGATTTGAAGCTTATTTAGGCATATTTATGAGCAATCTCAAAATTTTTGAGGCTTGGAGAACATGGCTACATGATCTGCATCTTTAAACTCCATGAACCTCTTGTACGCGAGAGTTCATAATCATCCAATGCTGGTAATCCTCAGGTACCGAAAGGTCCTCTCCACATACAATACAGATTTGTATCCTACTTCATTGAAGTTTCTTGTCCCTGCGAGATAATTTGTAACCAATGGGTTTCCCCTCACCAACATTTTCACCGGTTCGAGATCCTAACCAGCCACAACAACAAATTAGATAAAAGATTGAGTGAGTTTATTTGCATAATCCCATTTTGGTTTTTTATTAAGATTAGTGTCTTACTTGGACCACAGAAAGTTGATACATCTTCTTGGCCATGTACTTTGGTCCCAGAAGCCATGTAATTTTTATACGTAAATAATAAAATTATACCATTTTCATTAGCCTCTAACTACTTTTTATATGGTTATATAAATATTTAACTGATAACGATTCTTTTGTCTGATAATTATTTAGTTATTTAGCTGATAGCTATTCTTTTATATGATAGATCTTTAACTATTAGTTAAATTATTTGTTCACGAATAACTATTGTTTTATCCGATAATTTTTATGTTATTTGTCAGGTTATCCATTAACTACTGACTTAAATTCCCAAAATAGTTACAGTAATAGAAATATTTAACTGATAAGAATTGTTTTATCTGATAAATATCTAGTTATTTAACTGGTAACTATTTTTTATCTAGTAGATATTTAGTTATCAGTTAAATTATTTGTTAACTAATAACTATTGTTTTATCCGATTATTATTATGTTATCTGTAAGTTTATCCATTAACTACTTATTTTAATTCTTAAAATAATTACCATCATTATTTGAATTCTATATTACTGGATCACTAAACTTGAGTTGTTACATGTGTTAGAATTGTTTATCACTTAAGTATTACTAAATCTTATAATGAACTTGATTTTACCTTCAACAGTAATATATGTAATATAGTTTTAAATCTTTAAGCATTTTCCTATCTGGTAGAAGTACTTACTCGATAACTATTATTTTATATGCAAATTATCTAGTTATCAGTTAACTTAGTTGTTAACTGCTAATTTAAGCCTCCAAATTAGTTACCATCATTACTTGATTTTCTCATGCGGAGATTAAAATGTCACAGGATCTAAGTCTAAATTATTATTTGTATTAGAAATTTTTTTGTCATTTCACTATTTACTATTACAGAAAATAAAATAATTTATGTATTACTGTTTTTAACATGTAACTATTTTCTTATCCGGTAGAAATATTTAATTTACAACTATTATTTTTTTCTGATTATTATTTAGTTTTCCACAGCAGCTCAGACACATTACACTAATAATATAACAATATTATAATAATATTTATAAAATAAATCTAATAAGGGGGTCATTGATTGCTTAAAGAATGGTTTAATTTACTTAGGGCTAGCTTAGTATATGTACACAAAAGGTCCACAGCTAGAATCTTAATTTCAAAAAATGTATGCTAATTTCCTAATCAGTTTTTGTATATATGATATTGACTTAATTTACCTTGTTTTTGCAAGGACTTGTACTCTGTTGTTGTTTTTTTTTTGTCATCAACTAATTCTTCAATATTAACTTGTGGGCATCATAGTTTTTCTTCTGATCTTATTTACTTACCCTGGTTTTTAGTTGTGCATTTCAAAGGTGCTATGTTTTTAGTTAAGTTTTCTGATGTAATGGCGTTAGCCAGCCTCGTATGGTTGCAGTTGTAGGAATCTGTAACTTTGGTTCGAATTCTACCTTAATATGACCTCAACTTTGGGGAAAAAAAAGAACTTGTTGGCATTGAACCAACAACAAGAAAATGTCCTTGTGGGCAATAGTCTCTACCATCTGTGTATCTTTAAATTCATCAGTGATAACTTAAAACACATGGTCACTTACGTAAACTTGCACAGTGCAATACAAATATTATATACTCAGTTGCATAGACTTGCACAATACAATACAATACAACATAGACTTACTTCCCCTTTGAACAAAGTGGTGATCGGTTAATCTGTACTATCTATACACACATCCACACGTCCTTGACTAAGATGCTCTTTCATCACAACCATGTAAGACATGAGCACTCAACTTCGAACCTAAGACCTGAACTCTATCATAACTTACGACCAAGTAGTTTGCTCAATATAGCCTTTTTTTGTTTTTTGAAGTGCCAAAATTCTGCAAATACAAGATTCACAGCATTGACTTTCCGACGGCGTTAGAACCATTCAGCCATGCATTTTGGATAAAGCTCACTTTCTGTGGCAATGGAGGACAGGCCACGGAGCTCTTTCTGAACTTTTCGTCTCTCATAAAAGACGGAGCACGCAAGAGATGTGCATTTTACTCCGCATTGCACCACCCAGTCTCCCCCACCACAATGTCTGCATATCTGCAAACAAGATAATATGAAGAAAAAAGTGAGGGACCAAGAATGTTGGAAATGCATCTACAGAGGTTCACTAAGGTCTCAACAAGGACATTTGGAAGATGTTTACAGTCGTTCTTGTTCATATAATATCAGACATTTCTGAAAGATAGTCTGAAACTAGTTTCCACCCTTCAGTGTAACATGTTCTGCAACTACCAGTGAGAGTAACTGTCTGTTCGAACTCAGAATGTGTAAGATTGAATCAAAATGATCTAGTGGTGTAAAAAAAATTACGAAGCATAATTCACACAAATTCTTAGAAATTATAGACTGTAAAATCATGGCTGTAACGATACCACAGACTGGAAACAGTTCATTTAAGTGTAAAAACTTCTGAATTACTTTACCGTGGCTAGGTGTTGCATCTCTCTCTCCAGTTTTGAAGTCTTACAAACAATGGTTGTAGCAGCGGCACTTTCATTTTTGAGGCAACGGTTGCATAGCTGAGCAGATTCTTGAACTACTTCCCCACACAACATGCAATGTTTAGAGAGATAAAAATAATCAATTCTAGTTTTGTGTGAGTTTCTAGAGTTTAAGGGACGTTGACCAAGGGAAATTCTAGTGGCACGGGGCATCTCCAGAAACCACTGGTTTAAATCTGCACCCACAAGTCCAAATACTCTTTGCAAAGCTGGTATTATTTGTTTGTTGATGTAGTATAAGTCATTCAATCGGTAGGGTGAATCAATGTCCAAAAGAACCAGTGGGTCCACCACCATATCAACAAGTCGAGCACCTGGCTCCCCATGGATCACAACATATGGCACTCGTTCAGCATAGCGTGGCTCTGTCCGAGGGTCTGCTCTCATTAATTTGGTAGCCACAATAGCGGCTGGAGGAAGGAGTGAAGAGTCTCTTGCGCTATAAGTCCCCAACCGAACTTCTTTTGCAAAGACAAAATCTTGAAGAGACACTCTCCCTAATAATATCCGCTTCCACTGTCTATGCAAGTATGACTTAACCTGCGCAATAAATAGAGAAAAGCAGATTTAAGCCACTGCACTTTTTAGCTGATATTGTAAAAGAGCCAAAGAAATCAAAATTGTACCTTAACGATGCTCTTCTTTTCAAAAAAGAGTCTTAACGACTGCTCCATAGTTTTCGAAACAGCTCCGCAAGTATCTCTTCGAACAGTTTCAATACCTTTTGCATCAAATATAGGCTCGTCTTGATCAGGACTTTCATAACTGTACCCAACATAGCGCTTCTTCGTAAGAAGGAAACAAGGGTGATAGACTTTCTCCATCTTTAGAGTGACTGGGTGTGGGTTCATTTCAGTTATTGCAGATGCAATCTCTTGTCCGACTACAAAAGCTTCCTTTACAGTTCGTCCTTTGAGAAGGACAAACATACTACACAAGTATTTAACATGCATAAGGCCAAGAAGAAAACAAAGAATTGTGATACATGCTTGCCCAGGTTGCTGAAATGAACATAATAAATAATTAAAAGTAAATAGTAGTAAATTATGCAAGCATACCCTAAAGCTTAATGATACTATATTTTGAAGGAAGTTAAAACAGTGTCATGAACGGTGGTGGTAAACTCTAACCGGGTTTTACTTTTCAACTTCACTTCATTCAGATTAGTTATGGAGATTACCTATCAGTGTCGCCATATACAACTCTAGCGTTCCAATCATTATTGGCATTGACAAACGAAATAGCCTTCTCAAGTGTGCTACGACCACACTGGACAATACTATCTGCCAGCTCCGCACAAGGCATTCGACCACTGAAGCCAGCAGCAGTATAGCCATAAGTCACATTTGCTATCAGCTTTAAAGCAAGCTGCCTCGCATTAAATATCTGAAAGAAGACAACAATTAATATCAAAATGTGCAGAAAAAGTTCATAGATGGAAACCAGATACCAAAAATATTGGAACCATAAACTTGGGCATCTCTCTCTTCGGCCAATCATCCCTAGTCAAAGTATTAGGTATGGACTCTGATCAAGATAACCATACCCGATGAAGAACAGCTTCTGAAGGAGTCAACTTTTTCATTGCTTTTTTCACCATTATTCTTGTAGATAGAATTTCCTCTAGCAGCCTTGGTAATATTCCTCTGCGCACCTATATGTAAGAAGAGGAGGTGACTGTTATGTTTAAACTAAAAAAGAAAAGGATCTATCGCAGCAGAAAAGACTGATGTTATTGGGAAATGAGATCATTTGCTTGCGTTGAATAATGTTTTGATTAAAGATTTAATTTGCTCAAGAGAGGCATTGCACATTACCTCTGGTGACACGTACATCACACTGTTTTGGGTTTGTAGGATCTGATTTAGATCCTGAATAACATTAAGATCTAGAGAGTATGAGCTGACCCCGAGGGTGTTCATCTTTAAATGTGCAAGTTTTCCGAGACATGTACAAAAGCATAGATTATATGCTATAATCATTGAAGGGTAAAGAGACTGAAAATCCAACACAATAACAGGGTCGTCGTAGAAGGCAGATTCTGGTTCCATCACAAGAGGTACACATTCCATAGCTGGCTGAGAAGCAACCTACATGATCTCAAAATTGAGTTGGAGAATGCTAATGAGTAAGACGGGCATGAAAAGATTTTGAAGATTAACTGCAAGGCATATGTTTTGGAAGCCATCATGAGGAAAAAAAATCTACGGCGATGAACAAAATGAGGCTTGACTAGCACATATTCAAAGGCCAGACGACTGGTTGACAATCCAAGAAACGTTAAAAGTAAATTACTTGGGAAGTAGCAATTAACAAACCTGTTGGTTTCCTGGAGAAATAGCAAGATAATTTTGTGTATGTGCTAATCTCAAAAGCATGGATTCCACTCTGTATTGGGATCCTCGGGAGAGAACTGAGAAAAAGTCTATGCCAAAAACACGAGCAAGTTCTGACGTACGATTTATCTGCCAACGATGATTTAGTATAATAAACAACTTGCACAATTCACTATATAAATCAAGTTGAAAATGTTACAAACCATGTCAAGCTGGTTCATTATCTCAAGGTTTAAATTTGCTCGGCGAATCACATATTCTATGCATCGATATCTTGCACCTGCAGGACCACTTGAAAACCATTCTGTCAGTACATTATAGGGGATCGAAGGAATCTTCTGCCTCAAAACAGCCTCCGCCACAGCTTCAATCGTGTACATATTGAGCTTTACTTCCCCACGAATCAAACGCCACGTATTGAGAACTATTCTACCTCCAACATGAACACCACTAGCATGTGTGCGGCCCCACTCATCCTCAATTACCACTTCTTCTACTTGAGCAGGATCAGCTACCAATGGATATGGCAGCAAATTATTACCAAAATTTCTTTTATTCTCCGAATCATTTTTGGTGGTTGAAGATGGCGTCCTAGATATATTATCAAGGATTCTTATACCAAGCTGTGCAGCCCTTTCAGCTAGAAAACCAACGGATCCACCCTGTATATCCCAGCCCAGAAGAATATCTGGATCCCATTTACACACAGACTCAATCAGATACCTGAATAGTTGCCTCTCTTCAAGGAAAGAAAACAACTTACATCCAGATACGCCATTAACATTTCTGTTGTGACATAACATTAACAAGGTTGAAAAAAACATATCAGCAGAAAAAAAAAGATTGAAGTTCATGAGATAATAAATCACAAATACGCACTGCAAATATTTTTAGAAAACCAAATAAGTGTTTCTGTATTTTACCTCTGACTATTGCTATCTGGACTAAACAAAAGCACAAACACTTCAGCTGCAAAATTATTATCATTCTGCACGATGAGAGATATGACATTGACAGGATCAAATCGTGGATCAGGTCGCAGGTCCCCTCTAGACTCTGCATGAACCTGTAAGTTATTATATACTGACATGTATCAACAAACCTTTTCCTAGAGAAATCTTAAATCAAGGGCATTCATTTTACTCCAGACGGTTATTTGCTAACAGTTTCACTCAATTCTACAAAAAAAATGAGCAACATATAATTATTTATACTAAACCAAGCTTTAGAGGTCAAAATTACGTAAGCTGCACATTTTCACTTTTGAAGTCCAAGTATCTTCAAGCATTGAACAGATGACTACTCAAGTAATTGTAAGATTATCCGAATGGAGACAAAACACTAGGTTGTTCTCTTTGAGGCCGGAGGAGGGTAAACTGTAGCATGAGACATTCAGTTTTTTTTTTTGTCGCAGTGAGTTGTTTTACATGAAATAAGGTCCTAAATTGTATAAACACTTCAAAGTGCACATGCCTACTTTATGTGTGCAAGGACCATTTGAAGGCTTTTTCTAAATGTGTAGGTTCACCAAAAAAGGGGGATAAGTAAAAGCACCTCTATACTCAGTATGGTAAGCTGTTGCCCAGCTCCCATGCTTGCCGGATCTCGGAATCCAATTTGACTTAAGGGAGTGGGGCCTGATTTTCCGTCAGGACCTGAAATCTGAGATATCTCTTGTCTAAGAAACTTTCCTTTGCTTTTCAGATCTATCTCAGATGCTGTATAAGCATTTGACTCTAAATTAACAAAGACGTTACTATGCTGCTCCACATGCTCAGTCACAGACATCACATTAGATGCAGAAGCAAGATCAGTAAAACTAGTCCCACGATCAACTCCTACTGGCAGTTTTTCTGAATAGATATCAGAATTTTCTGGACCTGGAGAATTTCAAAAGTTTAAAATATACATAATCACTTTGACTTGCTTTTGCAACATCCAACAATGACTATAAATTAAGAACACAGTACCATCTTTGTGAGGAAAATAGCTTTAAGCAATGTATATTGAACCTTTGAAAAGATATGAAAATTGATTACGTTGAGCAGTCTAGTGCCTTTCGAGTTTCGACTATCTACACAATACCTTTATCCTTCGATATCCATTGTGAAACAGAATCCACAGGAGGGGGTGAAAAAGCAGGGGTCAGTAGGTAAAGGGCAGAGCCGTCATTGAGATGATGCAAGGGAATCCCAAGGGAAGCTCCTTGAAAAAAGTGTTTCTTTTCGCCTTCGCTGGCTTCAGTGTCCTCCAAGGAAAACAATGGTATCTCCTTGGAATTCCCCTCTTCCAACAGAAAAAGCAACAGGATGTCAGAACTCAGAAGTAATCTCAAGTCGGAAACACATAATTAAAATAAATAAAGGAAAGCACAGCCAGTGATTTAAGTTGACCTAACTTCAACTTTATAAATCTATTATTCAGTCCCATCTGCATTGATTGTACGAGTAGCAGAAACTAGAACCAGAACAAGATGAGTGCAAGTACCATATCCATTATGCTGCGTGTCCCTGGCATGATGAAATTGGACGGGAATGTCATTTGGATGAGCAAAATCCTGCAGTCTAGCACTTACGCAATCAAGAGAAGGAGGCTTCTTGCTTAAGGTTAGGTATATCAAACTTCCTGTCTCAGTAATTACATTGGAAGTCGGCTCTTGCTCATCCCTAAATTGTTGGACATTATCTATATCAATCCCAACAAGTTTATTGCTAGAGAAATACATTCCTGATTCTGCAGTTCTTGATTCCTTACTTAGTGGAACAGTTACAGAAGAAAAATTCCTCGAAGCTTCCTCGTTCTTTTGACCTGCTGTCTCTCTAGCCAAACATCTATCAACACAATGAAGCTCCGATGTTTGAGTGAATATATTACTTTCACAATTAACAGCACCTACGGGAAGTAAAGTTTGAGGAGCATCGACATAATCACATTCACTAAATTCTGCAGCAGGACCTAGTTTCTTAGCCTCAGATTCCATTGTATCCACACACTCCTTGGTTTCCCCGTGCTGTGAGTCTCTAGTTTGGGTTAGAACCTTCCTAAACTTCATATGTGGTGATGAAACAGATGGGTCTCCATGGCCTAACCGTTTTTTTCTAGTCATTCCCCGCACAGAACATCCAGCCAAAATGTTTTTTCGGTCAATTGTGTTACAAACATCTGCTTGATGGTCTTTGACTGGAGCACTAGTTGTGCCTTTCATCTCATTTATGAGGTCTGAACTAATCTTCGTTAAAGCAAGTTTATCACTATCATATGTACTGTCAAAGTCTTTCTGAAGATTTTTGGTCAATGGAAAAGGTATAGATCCCCTTACAGATTTGCAAGACTCGTCGCTCCTAGAGAAGCTCATATTCGCATTATCTATTACATCACACTTTCTGTACCTCTGGAATGAATTTTCGCTTGATCTATTTGAAGTTGAGATACTTGGAACATCAGTAGAGACTTCAATTCCAAGAGCTTGTTTGTCTGTTGAAGGCAAAAGAATCTGGCTGTCAGGATTAGTAGGTAAATCTCTTTTTGTCGAACTCCCGAAGTCTGGTAGATCCTCCTGGGAATCAAGAATGTCTTGACATTCCTTTTGGGATTGGTTCACATAATCTGTACTAGCCATTTTAAGAACCTTGGTAACAGATGCTAAAGGACTAAGGATGGTTTCCCGGAGAATTTCATCATCTGAGTTTAGGTCCTCTGCAGCCTGAGATGAGGCGAACCATTTAAAAAGACCCAAGGCTTCAGCATCTTGTATTTCAGCATGTATATCTCTGTCTGTGGGTGTTTTCATATATACATCATTTTCCAATGATATTTCTCCACTCCTCTCGTCAAGTGGTAAAGGCTGTTCTGGTGCAGGAAACGTAATGTGTGTATCAACCATGTGATTTAAAACCTGCAAATCAGTAACTTCAGGCTTAGAAAGCATATCTGGACCAGCTAAAGATACTGCAGTGGGCTTCATATCAGACTGAGACAATTTAACTTCGTTATGCAGTTCTTTAAGCAGATTCTCAAATCCAACATAATCTGACATAGTCTTCAACACGTTAGCTGCAGAAGGTTTGCCAGGATCAGGAGGTAGTGGTGCATCATGCATGCCAGTCCTTTCATACTCCTCCTGACACAACAAAGACAAGGTAAGGTAAGGGAAGAATAGCTAATAATTTCAAAGTAGAAAGCCAAGAAAATTTGGTGAACCTCCCAAATCGCCACAAGCGACTGAACCATCTTAGTATCAGACTGGGCTTGTGAGAGGGAGTTGTACATTTTAAATTGTTGGTTGAGAATACCTACAAGAAAAGAAACTAGCTCAAAGGTCAATTCAAACATGAAACAGAACAATTATATTTCGTTTTAGGAAAATTACAACTAATAGTAGCATCTCCCTCAAGTTCACATAGACTCTGACGTCTGTAATGATGCTCATGCTGGCTCTGGCTCCACGGAGTATCGGATTCTTCAGAGAGATTCCACATCCATTGACCTGGGATTGTTGACAAGCTCCAAACAGGAAAGCTGAAGCTTGCAGCAGCACTTGAATCTGCCTCCTACATTGTTCAGTATCATGAGATAAAAGAATATAGAAAATACCAGACATATGTTGCTAAGCTTTGAAGATCTACCTTTGTAATACCCACTTCGCCAATCCGTTGTCCCACACAACCATCCGAATCAAATCTCCTTGAATGGTGAGGAACTGGACTACGAAATTTCATCTTTGATATATGCACATGACCCATTCCATACAAATTATAGTCGACCTATAGAAGAGAATCAAAGAAACTTCAGTAGTGGAATAAAGACACATGTCGTGGAACAGCAGAACAGGGGAGGACACTGAGAAATCTTTTCTTTGAAACCAAGGACACTAAGCATTATATGGGTCATATCTAAAGTCTGGTTGACAAGGGTTCAAGAGCAATATATAAGTCAAATAGCTGAAAACTGACAAGTAATGAATGTTTTGGTTGAATCAGCATAACTTATTATAATGAATATGTGCATGATTATTCCCCAGCCACATCATATTTCCCCTTTTTTTGTTTGTAGTTTAGCAGCTACCAAAATTCAATACATTTTGATAATATATAACACACTGTGATATCATTAATTTGCATTACATACATTCAGATAATTTATTCAAAAGAAATCAACTTATGTGCACCAGTTTTACGCTCTGAAGTGTTATCAATCTGGAAGTTATCTGAAATGGCTAAAGTTAACAGAATACCTTGTCGCTAAATGATTAGTTTGAATACAGTACAATGAAAATTACCAGAAACTGGAGAATAAAAGGTATGTGAGACTCGTAAGGCTGCAAACTTTTACCAAGAACAGCACCTGCCTAAAGAGATTAAAAAAACAAACAAAAACGCTCATTACAAAAGACAGATGAAGATGGTTAAAGAAATACTGTTTTCACCAGATTCTCAGCATCATACATGACGTAAAGACTAATGGTGTAGTTGAATTATTAAGATATCGTACCAGAAGAAGACTAGCAGCACGAGCCACATCATGTGGATGGTAGCTATTATACTGTTAAGGTAAACAAATAATAAAGTCCTTAAGAAAGGGGTACTGCACTGAATATCTATAGATAAAGGATACAGATAAATCTTCACAAATGCCTCCTCCGTTGAGTAATACCCATAAAACTTCTTTGCTCTAACAATTTCACAATCATGGACATGTTGCCGTTTGGAAGCAGCATTGCCCTTAAGCTACAAGTCCATATCAAGAATCATCAGGGAGCAATTTTGACTGAGACACATATATGAGAACAAACAAAGTCAGGAAAAAAAAAAAAAAAAAACTCAGACACATAAACACCGTTCATAGTCAAGAGTCAAGACTAAGAAAATCCTGGCTCACTTGGTACATAAACACACCTTTAAAGCCTGCTCTAACTCACGGGATAAAGCAAGTGTACTTCCATCGACTGAAGAAACGAACAACATGAAAAGTGTCATTGGTGCTTGACTAGCTACTAACTGGTGTACATTGCTCGGTAGAGTTATGGCTTCATACCTCCTTTAGGATGCTCAACTGGAATTTCCGAGAATGGAATATACAGATAAGGTAAAGCCTGCACGAGAAATATAAGTTTCCAATATGAGCAACTGGCAAACAAGCTTTCTCTTAACAAAAGAGTAAAAATAAGAATCTTACACGATGAATGTGCAAGCAAGTCTTCTGGCCAGCAGGTGTAGGGCCATATATCCTTATAACAGGGACTTCATTTACCTCTCCACCTTAAAATACCAGCAACCAATCAGATAGAACAAGTCAAAACTTGCCCTTATCTAGGAGAAGATAATAAAGCACTGATCCTTCAGTTCCATAGTCAAAAGATCTCAAATCCAAAATAATCAATGAAGATAAGAAAGCACAGAACTGAAAGATTATTCCAAATCGTCTTGGAGAAGACAATCTAACGAAAATGGACCACTATTTTTCCATTTGCCTAGTCTTCCTAACTAAAAAAATCAGCCACAATAACTCAAACCTAAATTGTTCCACTAAAGAAAAGATGAAGATATAGGATGTTGGTAACCTTGAAAGCTACTGTAGCATAGAACCTAAAAGTGGGGCAAATCTAGTGAAACCATTGAATTCTAATCAAAGCTTTAGAAAGTAAGAAGAAAAATTAGTTACCTTGAAAGCTACTGTAGCAAATATCATATCCAGGGATCGGAGAAGCCATGTAATAATCAATCGAAACAATTCGTAAGCTGAAAACATTGGATCCCGTCTGAGAATCATCCATGGCAGGCTTCTTCAACACAAGTAATCGCTGAAAAACTCTAATTTGGCGCCAGCGCCCGAATATGACATTCTCACCAGTAGGGCTATAGACAAAATCGGAAAGATAAAATTAAACCGGACCATACGGTTTTAATCTTCAACCAAACGGTTTTGGCTCGGTTTATCTTTGTTTTTCAATCATAAATTAAACCGTAGTATAAAGTAATAATGACGCTTTACCTTCATTGAATCGCTCTCTCTTTCTCTCTCTCTTCTACCTTGTCGTTTCTTTCTGCCTCACCGCCTGAGTTATGTTGTTCCGACGACCGTCTTCAATCCGACCTCAGGTCGACGGTTACGGTGTCGGTGGTATGTAAAATGTTGAGGAGTTGTACTTCGGGAGTAATATGTAGAAAAGGAGAAAATGGAACCAACAGTCAATAGGCCTGATGGATTAGTGGGCCGAACTCGAGCCCAGAAATAGTTATCGAAGTAGTTTAATGGAGTTTATCAAAGAACATAATCTTGTTCTTTTGTCCATGATCCATTTGGATGTTCTTTTATCCATGATCCATTTGGATAGAGATGACATAATCTCCTCTTTTTTATTCTTTCTCTCTCTCCTTTTTAATATTTCTCTTCTTTTTTACTTTATCTTCTCTTTTTACTCTCTCTCCCTATTTTTAATCTCTCTCCTTTTTTTACTTTCTCCCCCCTTTTTTATTCTTTCTCTTCTTTTTTACTCTCTACTCTTTTTACTCTCTTTCCTATTTTACTCTCTCCTTTTTTACTCTTTCTCCTCATTTTTACTCTCTTTCCTATTTTACTCTCTCTCATTTTTTACTCTTTCTCTTCATTTTTACTCTCTCTCCTCTTTTTACTCTTTCTCCTATTTTTACACTTTCTCCTCTTTTTTATTCTCTCTCCTCTTTTTACTCTCTCTTCTCTTTTTACCTTCTTTCCTCTTTTTACTCTCTCTCTCTCTCTTCTTGTTTACTCTCTCTCCTCTTTTTTACTCTCTCTTCATTTTTACTATCTCTCATCTTTTCACACTCTCTCTTCTTTTTAATTTGTTTCTATATTTTTTATATTTTTTGAAACATTTTTACGTTTTTATACATTAAAATGTACGAGTATTTATTATTTTTATGTATCAAAATGCTTAATAATAATTTTTTAAATTTTTTATAAAATAATTATTTAATAAAATTTAAATATGTAATCAATATACAATTTTATTAATTATTTTAAAAATAATTTTGATACTTACATAATTGTTAATGTAATTTATATCATAAAATGACTATTTAACACAAAGCATGTCCGTTTTAGTCATTTGGTTACAAATTACATCCAACTAATTTATACAAATGCATTAAGAAACATAAGTTCATCCAAATATATCATCGAATGGAGTTTTCAGATGAAGAAAAGAACATCATCCAGATGAATCATCCAAACGCATCATCTAAATAGATTATTCAGATGGAGTTTCTAGATGAAGAAAAGAACAACACTTAAGTACATATCTGGAAACCCCCCAAAAATTTTGAGGTTAGAGAATTCTAGCAAATTATCTTTAGATAAAATCCTAAACTATTAATACTCTACATTTTAATCCCTAACATTAATAAAAACAATTTTAAAATGACAAAACTTTATAAATAAATATAAACATTACAAATATTACACACAATATTAAATTTTATAATTTGTCTTGAATTTTGTAGTTTTTAATAAAATGTGGTAACATTTCATAAAATTTTGTAATTTTTCTCAAGTTTTGTAATTTGTCTTACATTTATTATAGTTTGTATTTAATATGTTGATTTTTTTTGTACAATGATGTTATATAATATTTCTTCTTATATTAGTGTATTATTTTATCTAAAACAAAATTTAATACCATAATTAATCTTACATATAAAAGAGGACTTTATAATAAATAGGGGAAATTGGATATAAAGGATATATTTTTTTGTATATTTGTCCATTTATACCTTTACCAAATTATGAGGAAAATGCCTTTCAAAAGTACTATTCACATTTTCTTAAGAAGAAGAAAATTTTTGTTCATGTTCAGCGAATTTTAGAATATAAATTATGCAGTTTCCTCTATAGTCTAATAAAATTAGAAACTACATTCTACTGAATTCTCTATGTTCTACCAACCGCAGAATATAAATTTTGAATTAGGTAGATTTCTCATAACTTTTAAAATATACATTTTGCGATTTTCTCTATAGTCTAATAAAATCAGAAATTACATTATATTAAACTCTCTATGTTCTACCAACCGCAGAATGTAAATTCCAAATGAGGTAGATTTCTCACAAATTTTAGAATATACATATTATGGTTTCCTCTATTGTCTAATAATATTAGAAATTACATTCTACTGAACTCTTTTTGTTCTACCAACTGCAGAATGTAATTCTGAATTAGGTAGATTTCTCATAAATTTTAGAATATACATTCTGAAAAAAGCAAATTACAAAACTAACGTAGCCTCAACATTCACAACTCAGAGGTTCCTAAATCATCTTTTTCTTAACTTGTTCATTATAGAATTGCATTAACTTAGAGATACTCATCCTTTCTTTTAACACATATGATTGATAAGAGCCATCGACAACATGACGTTAAATGGTCATGATATCATTTCTCATCATCTCTTGATTTCTCGTATTTGAAAGTCTTTTGCAGCTCTTGATGTCTTCTCGTAAATTAAAACAAATAGTTAGTGTTAAAATGTATCATTTGTTCGCGTGTAAAGTTATCATCTATGATTTGTTTCGTATTCAGCTGGTTCTTTGGTAAAGAGAGAGCTTGATTGTGATTAACTGAGGGAGTCAAATATCATGAAAAATGTTAGATCGTAGTGGATTAAAGGTTCTGAACAGAGATAGGCTCTTTAAGAGTATAAAGCTGAAATGGTCTTTTTAAATACTTTTCAGAAAGCAGACTTTTGTGGACTTTGTACCTCAACACTGGCTTGATAAATTAATCTAATGAGTTAAGTTGGAAAAAAATACCCTCTTTGGTTGGTAAGACAATAACCAAACTGTGACAAATATGTTGTAGGGACAATTGGTTATGCAGCTTCTGAATACATTTAAATTGGGCACCACACAAGCAAGAGCGACAAGCTACAAAATGTTTCTATATGATCTCATCATCGGTCAACGACCTTTTGACTGTAAAAAATCAAAAAAAAGAAATAAACAATTAATAAGCATGGAAAGTTCCTTGAATGATTAGAAACAAGTGTACTCACCAGAACAAAAAAAAAGATGAGTAAGTAATCAATCCAAATTCTTTAAGACGTCAATGAATCAATGTTCCTAAATCAAACAATTATTCATTAACAATCATAACCTTAAACAAGATTATTAGAGAGTATAAGAGCTTTATGGAGAAACCCTGTAATTTTTATGCAAAGTATGACATAGCCAGAAACAGAGCTTTGCCTGAGTGATGAATCCATTTAAGATACAAAGTCTGAGCTTCTGGAGAAAAACAGAGCACCACTTGGAGAATCATATGATGTATCATCATTTCCTAGAAACAAGAGCTCCAACATCGATATAAATAGAGTTCCTTTGCCTTAGTTACTCAATAAGATTATTGTAGAGAATTCACTAAAACATTGAAAATAAAATCATAACAAAAAAGGTTAATTCTCATACTACAAGCATAAGGAGGAAAAAAACACAAACCTGAGTTGGCAAGTGAATATCTTTTAAATGAGGAGGCCTTGTTTAAACAGTAGCATGACAAGCATCTATTCTTCCCTCAGTGCTCTATTGTGTTCATCAAAATCCATATTAATTAATGGTGAAGAGGCAGAGACTTGAAATTTTCAAATTTTTTTTAAAAAAGCTATCTATCATAGAAACTAATTTAGATACCCCAAAATCAAAGATGAAGTTTGAGCGATCAAGCATAAAGAGTTCAAGAGCAGTCATCCTAAATAGATATCTCTGAAAGACGAGACATTAAAAAGATACTATTTAAATTATAAGAAGGAGCCAAAAGTGAGCTAGAAACAACATTGATGATGAAACCCTACCGTCGGCTATAAATTTGATTAAGTGAAGACATTAGCCAACTACGATCTTTTGATTTTGATATGATTATTAGTTCCAAGCTGTCTTAAGCAAGCAACAATGACTGTACGGTAACACCCAACGAAGAGTTCACCGTTTGCAGTATTCAAAGAACGATAGAGCAAATAAGCAAATGAACTACATAAACAACACAAAATTACACTGAGGAAAAAGGACCAGACTGCGAAGATGGTGATGGAATGCCTTTTGTTAATGAAAACAAAAATTATTGTAATCAAGATAGTTAAGATCGAATTAGATACATTAAACAATTTGATGTCGCTCCTTATACAAAGAACCAAAATTGAACAATCCAGTCTTTTCGCTACAAATTTAATGTTTCTCATTAAACAAATCTAATGTTACTGTAAAATTGAGACTCTAAAGCTACACAAAAGATGTTAAAACACAAGAACAAAAACTAACCTTAAGGTGACTGTTATGGCGCGAAAAATCTAGCAAAAAGATGAGTTTTTGGTATGATTGTTCCCTTATTAAGTTGGAAGCATTGACGCATAAATTTGGTCGGAATCTAATTTCGACCTAAAATACGGATTCCAAAAACTGAGAAAAGTGACATAGATATAGACCAAGGTGGAGAGACTTTTGTCAGAGAAGATTCAACAACCGATGTAATTGAAAACAGATTCGTCACTAGAATCCTATGATCTACATTGTCATTCTCTGTGTTTTCTTACTCCGACGATCGTCTCTGTTCCAAGGCTAAAATGGGATTAATGTTAATATAAAGACTATCTCAACAAAATAAAATAAAAAGGTGTAGATTACCAAAACTAGTAAAAAAGCATCCTTTATTTCTAATTTTCCCTAATTAATATCAAATTGTTTTGAGGTTTTGAAGAGTGAAACCTCAAATACTTGGCTCACTATATAAAACCTCAAATTTTGAAGTTTTGAAGATTTGTTGAATTTGAAAAAACCTCAAAATTTGAGGTTGAAAGGGCTTGTTGAAGTTCTTCTTAATCTGATGGTTAGTATGATCCAGATAACAACTCAGACATCTAGGGTTCGAATCCTCCCTTCCAAAGTTGGTAGATTAAATAAAATTTTAAGGGATGAACTTTAGGCTACGTATCAGGCTATGTCGATCCAATTGTTGACCAAAAGAGTTTGTTAGAGGTACTCTGAGCAAGTTAATCATTTTTACTCCTTTGGCCTTATATCTATGTTTGCAAACTTACAGAAAAAATGAAACTTAAATAAGGGTTTGTAAATCATAATTTAAATTGTAGAGCAGCCGAAGATAAATATATGCTTCAAGGTGAAGGTTTGGAGTACATGTTTGGGGACATGCCATATTACATGCAACAGAATTAATTTGCGTCAGGCCAACAAGTAATCATAAATTGTCCCCATCACAATTGGTTTTAGGTCACAAGCCAAATATTTCTAATTTGAAAACTTTTGGATGCGTTGTATATGTCTCAATCGCTCCCTCATAGCGAACTAAGATGGGTTCTCAAAGATGTTTGAAAATATATGTTGGACAAGAATCACCTTCGATAATTAGATATCTTGAGTCATCCATAGGAGATTAATTAAAAGTTCGATTTGCAGATTGTCATTTAAACGAGCCAGTTTTTCCAACATTGGGGGAGATTATGAACAGCTGGAAAAAGAAATCATTTGGAATGAATTTTCATTGAATTATCTTGATCCTCGTACCAAACAATGTGACTTAGAAGTCCAAAAGATAATTCATGTGCAGAAATTAGCAAATTAGTTGTTCGACGTATTTGCTGACCCAAATAGAGTGATCATGTCACACATAACAGCTGTAAATGCTCCAATAAGAATAAATGTTCCAGAAAAACATTATCAACCTACTACTAAGGCTGCATCTCGTTGGCATCATTTGTCACATGTTGAGGAACAATTTTTTAGGCATAAGTCGCGTATAAAGTGGTTAAGCTTGGGAGATCAAAATACTAACTTCTTCCATCATGCTTTATTCCGTGCGGCTCAGAATGGTATTAAATCTCTGGCTACAGCGTCTGGAGTGCTTCTCATGGATCTTAGTGAGATAAAATAAGGTGTGTCATATTTTCAGGAATTTTTGAATGCTCGAGTTTTAGGTTCTTTTGTAATTCGGATATCAGCTCCTTCATAGATTGTTATTGTCCTCCTGCGGTGATCTCTTAGTTGGTTTCACCTATTACCACTGCTGAAATAACCAAAGTGGTATTTTCTCTTTCCTCGGATAAAGCCCTGGGTCCGTATGGTTATACAGTTGAGTTTTGAAAAGTAGCATGGCCGGTGATTAGCTTAGATTTTATCATAGCTGTTCAATCATTTTTCATATTTGGTTTCTTGCCTACAGGAGTCAATGACACTACATTGGCTTTGGTCCTTAAACACAGTAATGCAACCACTATGAAGAAGTATAGATCCATTGCATGTTGCAACAACCTATATATATATATATATAAAGTTATCTCCAAGATCTTGACAAACAGGCTTTAAATTATTCTTCCAGACACAATTAAACCTAACCAAACCGCATTTTTTAAGAATAGATTCTTGCTGCGAAATGTTATCTTAGCCATTGAAATGACCACAAATTATCACAAGTCTTCAATTTCCCCATGTTGTGTGCCATAACACCTTCCAAACATCTTTATCAATTGGATTTTCACCTGTATCTCTATGACTTCTTTTAGAGTCCCAGTAAATGGTGATTTTGCGGGGGTTTTTACTAGTACCAGAGAGATTCGTCAGGGTTGTGCTCTTTCCCTATACCTGTATGTTATCCTCAGTAATGCTCTCTAAGCTTCTTAATGTTGCAGCTCCAGAGTCTAAATTCGGGTATCACCCTCCTTGCAATGAGGTTGAATTGACCCATTTATGTTTTGCGGATGACATACTTATCAACACCGATGGTACACCTTCTTCTCTTGCGGGTCTTCTTGATATCATGGACTTCTTTACCATCATGTCAGGTTTACATATCAGTCCAGCTAAGTCCTTTATTTTTATTGCTGACCATAATTCTACTGCTCTTTGTTTAGCTTCCCAGGCTGCAGATCTGTTTATTGGCAAGTTCCTTATTTAGTATTTGGGACTTTCTTTGACTACCAAGGCGATGACGTGGTCTGATTATAAGCCTCTAATATACAAATTTTAATCTCATATGGTGTCTTGGGCTAGGTTGGCTGCAACTGATTAAATTTGTGGTAGCATTGCCAATTTTTGGTGCTCAATACTCCAGCTACATGGACACTATCTTGATGCTATTGAAAGACTTTGTGACAAATTCATATGGATTGGATCACCAACTGGCTGTAATAAGGCAAAATTTCTCTGGTCTGATGTGTGTCTTCCTAGAGAAGAGGGAAGTTCGGGTATTTGATGTTTGTGTGACACTGCAAAAATCTTTGCCCTCAGCCTCATTTGGAAGCTTGTATTACTATCAAGTTCACTATGGGTTTCATGGACTCGGTATTATATACTTTGGTATGGCTCATATTGGGATGAAAAGATAGACAATCGAGGCTCCTAGATCTGGCATAAAATTCTCAAGTTACGTCCTCTAGCACGCTAGTTTTTGAAAGTGCAAATTCAGAGTAGTAATGAGATTTTTTCTGGTCAGATATTTGGTGTTCTATTGGAAATTTACTTGAGGTTATTGGTGATATGAGTACTCGTGATTGGGGAATACCGCATGAGGCTAAGGTGGTTGTTGCCTACTTAGAGCGTGGCTGGTTACACTCGGCTAACAGATGTCATTTTCTGCATATTTTGGATCTTATTTGTGCATTGACACCTCCTAATCCTGCAGCATGTGCGGATATTTCATTATGGAAGCACTAACCAAGCTCTTACAAGGTCTATTTCTCTTCAACAAATACTTGGCCACAACTGCGGACTCCAAGTACATGGGTTGTGTAATCTGGCTTGGATTCATCAGGATGTCCCTTGCAATTCTTTTATTACTTGGCTTACTATGCGGAATCGTTTATCAACTGGGACATGATAAGTACATCGGGAGCAATTCAAGGATGTATTCTTTATGGTGGACCAAATGAAACAAGGGATCATCTTTTCTTCGCATGCCCATACTTGTATACTGTGTGGTGTGATCTGCAGGCAACTTATTGGTTCTTCTAAAACTCAGGATAGGCAAGATACAACATACAACATCATCTCCTTTTCTCGCCCTCGCCAAGACTTGGTTTTATGTTGCATGCTTTTCCAAACTGTCATCTACCACCTTTGGCATAAACCTAATGGCTGGTGTATCCATAATCATACAGCTCTTTTAATATGATCCTACAATTGTAACATAGAGCCCAAGGATGCAATCAAGTGTGATACTTAGAACTTAATCTAAAGCTTCAACTCACGAACAAATCACTTTTAAGACTTTAACGTGCAACAGAATGGAAGCTAAAGAGTCTAGAAGTGAATGGAACAAAATGGAAATGATATGGATCGATGTGAACTACCAAGAGTAATGAAAGGACTCTTGATCTTTGGCTTGAAATCACCCAGGATGTGACACACGAGTATAAGGATCAAAGATGTATGGATATTACACACTATACATATCAAAAAAGTTTATAGGGATGTTTTAGATAAAATGTTTGATACTTTCATTCAAGGGATTCATGAGTTTAAATAGGAAACAAACTATGTTTTTAAAAAGTCATAAACAACTCGGTCCAAAAGGAAAAAAACACAACATAAAAAGGTTCAAAACTCATAACTTAAACTCAGCCCAACTCCTAAGTGAACTCCCTTGAATATATAGCATTGTCGCCTAAGGGGTTGTAAGATAAGAGTGTATGTACCTTACCTCATTAAAAACCTTTTCTAGAAAATCTAAGTTGGGACAAAACTAAACGAAGGGAAAAAGAGTAAAAGAGCATACACCTCCCTAAGGCAACCCTTAGCTAGCTTGAATCACAATCAATGTAGTTAGATTAGATTTTGAGCTAAAGTTGCTTTTAGCCTTATTGAGCATTGTGCCAACGACTTCTTGTAATGTTTTGGCTTTGGATCTTGTGATAGGTCCACTTAGTAACTCCAATGCTTGCTCAAGCTCCTTTGGTTCGAGTTCTTCAAGCTCTCCTTGCTTTATTTCAAGCTGTTTAACCATTCTTATATCATCCCCTCCTTCTTGAGAAGGATTTGACCTCAAATCCGCAACACCTACAACATAAGGAACCAAATCAGCAACATTGAAGCTATTACTAACTGAATACTTACCTTGAAGATCCAATTGATAGGCATTATCATTGATCTTCTTAACGATCTTGAACGGTCCATCCATCCTTGCCATAAGCTTGGATTTCCTCTAATTAGGGAACAGTTCTTTCCTAAAATGTATCCAAACCAAGTTGCCTTCATTAAACACCAATTGCTTGCAGCCTTTTTTTGCTTGGCATGCATACATCTCTGGTTTGGCTTGAATATTGAGTCTAGCTTGCTCATGAATCTGCTTGACAATATCAGCCTTCTTCTTTCCATCCAAACTAACTCTTTTATCAAAGGTAAAAGCATTAAATCCAATGGAGAGATATGATTAAAACCATAAACAATTTTGAATGGGGAATACTTAGTATCTGAATGTACAGATCGATTATATGCAAATTCTACATGAGGCAAACATTCTTCCCAAGTTTTAAGATTTTGTTTTATCAATGCTCTAAGTAGTATCAAAAGTGTCCTATTAAATACTTCACTTTGACCATCAGTTTGAGGATGACAAGTAGTAAAGAACAACAACTTAGTTCCTAACTTAGACCACAACGTTTTCCAAAAGTAGCTAAGGAACTTAACGTCACGATCAGACACAATAGACTTAGGTATTCCATGCAACCTAACAATTTCTCTAAATAAAAGATTAGCAACATTCACGGCATCATGAGTTTTATGACATGGAATAAAATGTGTCATCTTAGAGAATTTATCCACAACCACAAATATTGAATCTCGAGCAGTTATAGTCCTAGGAAATCCAAAACAAAGTCCATTGAAATATCATGCCATGGATACAAAGGAATGGTTTGAGGTGTGTACAAACCGTTGGGTTGGGATTTGGCTTTAGCCAACTTACATATTGTGCATCTAGCACAATACCTTTCAATGTCTCTTTTGAGATGTGGCCAATAAAAGTGATCTTGCATCACTTGCAAAGTTTTATCAATACCAAAGTGTCTCATTAACTCTCCACTGTGTGCTTCCTGTATGAAAAAATCTCTCAAAGAATAATTACAAATACACAAGCGATTATCATAGAAAAGAAACCCTTCATGTCCATAGAATTTCCCATGAGCAAACTTCTCACAAGCTGCAAAGATCTTCTCAAATTCAAGGTCAGACGTGTATTGAGACTTAATATGTTCAAACCCAAGTAATTTAGCTTCAAGAGTAGTGAGAAGAGTGTACTTCCTTGATAATGCATCGACGACTACATTATCCTTATCTTTCTTATACTTGATCCTATAAGGAAAATTCTTAATGAACTCAACCCATATGGTGTGCCTCTTGTTGAGTTTGTGCTGGCCTTTAAGATGATTTAGAGACTCTCGATCGGTGTGAATAACGAACTCCTTTGGCCATAAGTAATGCTGCCATGTTTGCAAAGCCCTCACCAACACATAGAGTTCTTTGTCATATGTTGGGTAGTTCAAGATGGCGCCTCCAATCTTTTCACTAAATGCAATGGGTTTTTTGTTATGCATAAGAACAGCACCAACACCAATTCCAGATGCATCACATTCGATTCCAAAAGTTTTATTAAAATCTGGAAGAAATAAGATATGAGCTTTAGTGAGCTTCTCTTTAAGCGATGGAATGCATCCTATTGAGGTTGTTCCCATTTGAATCCAACATCTTTTTTGATAACTTCTGTGAGTGTTGCAGCTAGAGTGCTAAAGTCCTTAAAAATCACCTATAGAATTCAGTTTGGATGTGGAAGCTTCTCACTTCACTCACGTTCTTAGGACTTGGCCATTCACGAATTGCTTTCACCTTTTCTCCATCTACTTTAACTCCATCTGCACTTATAATAAAACCTAAAAAGACAAAGTTATTCGCCCCAAAAGTGTATTTCTTTAGATTAGCATAGAGTTTTTCCTTCTTAAGTACATCCAATGCGAGTCTAAGATGATCAATATGCTCAGCTAGGTTCTTGCTAAAGATCAGAATGTCATCAAAGTAGACAACTACAAAAACGCCTATATAAGATTTAAGCACATGATTCATCAACCTCATGAATGTTCTAGGCACATTGGTTAGTCCAAATAGCATTACTAACCACTCATATAGCCCTTGTTTAGTTTTAAAAGTGGCTTTCCACTCATCTCCTTCTTTCATCCTAATTTGATGATAACCACATTTCAAATCTACCTTAGAAAACACACTAGAACCATAAAACTCACCTAGCGTATCATCTAGTCTAGGAATAAGATGTTGATACTTCATCTTGATATTATTAATTGACCGATAATCAACACATATTCTCCAGTTATTATCCTTCTTAGGAACCAAGAGAACAGGTACAACATATTGGCTCATGCTTTCACGGATGTAACTTTTCTCCAAGAGCTCATTTAGTTGCCGCTCAAGCTTTAGTTGGAATAGTTATATAAGCCGGTTTGTTTGGCAAGACTGAACCAGGTACAAAATCGATTTGATGTTCAATAGCTCTTATAGGTGGTAGTTCTGGTGAATCATCCTCTGGAAATACGTCCTCATAGGCATGCAAAAGAGTGAAATTACTATTCGGTACAACCAGTTCCAATTCAGTTAGATTAAGCAAGTTTTCTTTGGAAACCATTAAGAGATTAGAAGATTCACTTCATGCACGTTTTAGCTTTGCTTTCTTGGAGTCTTTGGAGGATTCTTGCTTCCTTTTCATGCTTAGTTGGTCAAGATAAACCTCATGAGGTGTCATAGGAACCAAAACCGTTTTCTGCCCTTATATACAAAACTATAGTGATTGGAGTAGGCATCATGACAAACTCATCTATCCGATTGCCAAGGTCTTCCCAGCAATTTATAGCTTTCTTCCAGAGGTAAGATATCACATAGAATCTCATCTTCATACTTCCTAATGACGAGAGATACTTTAACTTTCTTACTAACATCAAGCTCACCATCTTCATTCAACTATTGTAATTTATACGGTTTAGGATGAGTCAACTCTTTCAAACCAAGCTTTATGACCATAATTTGACTATCCACATTAGTACAACTCCCTCCGTCAATGATGAGACTACAAATCTTGTCCTTGACTACACAACATGTATGGAACAGATTTTCCCTTTGCGCTTGCTTGGTAGTTTTGGTGATGACACTTAGAGCTCTCATTGTCACAAGAAAAGATTTTTAGGCGGTTTCTCAACCTCAATCTCTGACTCTTCCTCTTGCCTTTCTTCCTCAGACTCAAAGTCACCATTGGCTTGAAGTATTATAACTCGATTGTTAGGACAATCGCTTGCATAACGGTCTAACCCATGATGTTTAAAACACTTGAGGTCTCATGCTCTAAATGTAGACTTTGTTAGCTCCTTAACCTCCTTAGAACCACTTGGTTTAGACTCCTTGTGGACAGCAAGTTTGTCTTCTGCTTTCAAAGTCGTCTTAAAATCCTTTTGAGAACCAATAATTGCACCCTTGGTGTAATCCGATTTGTTGGAAACATTATTGGAGCGAGTTTCCTTTCTCTTGAGCTGTTTCTCAAGCATAATGGCTTTGTGTAGCAGATCTTCTAGTTCCACATAATTATGGACCTCCAAAACATCAACAATCTCACAGTTAAGACCTCCTAGAAACCGTGACATAGTAGCTTCTCTATCTTCTTGAATATCTGCTCTAACTATCAACAACTCAAGCTCCTTGTAATACTCTTCCACCATCATGGAACCTTGAGTCAAGTTCCTCAACTTGTAATGCAACTCACGGTGGTAATGTGATACACGATCCAAGGGTGCTTCTAACAGGTTATGTTTGGATGTGAGTTGACAAAGGGAAACTGAAGTGCTTCCTTTGAGAATCGGTTGATGGAGAGAGTTGGCGGAGTGATGAGCGATCCAAAAGAAGAATGTTGGGGTTCTTGATACGCAATTGAACACTAAGGAACCAAGGGGAATCCTCTCAAGGTTGAGTAGTGATCGACAAGCTTGAGTAGCGGCTAGGGCTTCTCGAGTAAGAATAAAGTTCTCTCTTTATTAATAAGGTAAAAGTGAGGAACTACACAGCTGCAAGGAGACCTTATAAATGGTCCTATAAGCTATCCCTAAGTCCAAGACTCAATATGAAACAAATAAAGCTAGTGGGTCGCAGCCCATGAATAAACAAGAAACAAATTAAAAGAAAATTGCATCTTAAAATGATGCAAGCGGCCTTGCTTCACAAGTTGAAGTCTTGGTCCAACTTCTTATTCTAAATAAACTTAAAAAGACTCTAAAACACTGTAGACTAAGTGGCTGGAGCATTTGGGCTTGATGGACCAGTAAAGACATTAAACAATGAAATAAAACATACCTTATTGGGTCGGATAAGTGGTCAAGCCTTGTTGGTTGCGTCCAGCTCAAGTCTTTTATGTTCTTGGCTATCTTGATCAAGTTCTTGAATGTCTTTCTCATACTCTTGGCGTGTAGCTAGGCCTTGACTTGAGTCCTTAATCTTCTCCGCACCGCTTCTTGTAAAGACTTCCAAATGACTCTTATCGATCTTGGTGCGGTCCGGAGTGTGTACTTCTTCTTCATTGCTAAAGACATCAGCTACAACTTCTCCTAGTTGCTCTCTTAGCTTACATTCTCTAGCTCGAGTCATGGGCTTGTTTGGTTCAGACGGATTGATGCCGTCATCATAATGGCTCGGCACAAAACGTCTCA
Organism: Lepidium aucheri; assembly: GCA_900406435.1. NCBI lineage: Eukaryota > Viridiplantae > Streptophyta > Magnoliopsida > Brassicales > Brassicaceae > Lepidium > Lepidium aucheri. Next base: position 33,503 of record OVBA01000623.1, on the reverse strand, counting down.
TCAATAGCTTAATTTGAGACCATGTATTAATCAGATATTCTCCCAATCTTCTTCTAGTTGTAACTATTTGATCCCACTAACTCACTGCATAGTCATAGAACTCGGTGACTGCCACCTTTACTTTGTTGGCTTCAGCATAATCTTGACAATCAAAGACAATTTCAATCTTTATTTCCTAGTCCAATTAAGCATCCGGATCATTAGTTCCATGGAAAGGAGGTATACAGATTTTAAAACCAGTAAAATTTTCCTTAGAAGCGTCTCTTCCTTCTCTTACACGTCTTGATCTTCTTTGGCTAGATCGAGAAGAGGAATAATAAAGGTGTGGCTCATCATAGTCACTAGGGCCTCTTGGAACAGCCGGTGCTTTTCACGTTCTTGAGAGTCTTTCTCTTGTCTAAGTTCAGCGAATCGTTCATCCATCATCTTTGTAAGAGTAGCTGTGAGGGCTTCAAGTAAGAGTTTGTTGTTGTTGTTGCTAGTTCCTTCCTTATCGTCTCCAGCCATGTTTCTACAATAAAACAAAGGCTAACAAGTAATTTGGTCCAGAAAAATCTTTAAGAAACCCAACATAATCGAATTCGACTTAACAAACAACTAGATTATCAATGGTCAAGTAGAAGACGAAAAGACACTTGTGTTTCCTTAGCAAATAATATAGATGATGAACAGTCTAGATAGAATTTGATCATATTATGACTAGGTGACAAGAACAAATTTAGATCTATCACTTTAGGACATGATTAATCAGTTTAACAACCCAGAAAATTGATCTAGAACAAACCGCACAAGACACAATAGAATATGAACAATTTTTAGCAAATGATTGAAGAGAATATGAAGATTTTTTCGACACAACCTGACTTGAGATGGCTATGATACCACTTAATATGATCCTATGACCATAGGAGAGAGCCGAAGTATGCAATCAAGTGGTGGTCGACACTTAGAACTGAATCTAAAGCTTCAACTCATGAATGAATCACTTCTAAGAAATTAGTGTGCAGTGGAATGGATGTTGAAGAGTGTAGAAGTGGATGGAACTAAATGGAAATGATATGGATCGATGTGAATCACCAAGAGTGATGAAAAAACTCTTGATCTTCGACTTAAGATCACCCAGGATATGACACACGAGGATGAGGATCAAGATGTATGGATATTACACACCATACAGAACAAACAAGTTTGTAGGAAAGTTTTAGATAAAATGTTTGATACTTTCATTCAAGGGATTCACGAGTTTAAATAGAAAACAAACTAGAGTTTTAAAAGGCCATAAGCAACTCGGCCCAAAAGGAAAAAAACACCACAAAAAGATTCCAAACTCATAACTTAAACTCAGCCCAACTCCTAAATGAAGTCCTAAGGGGTTGTAAGATAAGAGTGTATGCACCTTAACTCATTAAAAACCTTGTCTAGAAAACCCAAGTTGGGACAAAACTAGACGAAGAGAAAAAGAGTATAAGAGCATACACCTCCCTTAGGCAACTTTTAGCTAGCTTGAATCACAACCAATGTAGTTAGATTAGGTTTTGAGTTAAGGTTGCTTTCAGCCTTATTGAGCATTGTGCCAATGGCTTTTTGTAATGTTTTGGTTTTGGCTCTTGTGATAGGTCTGCTTGGTAACTCCAATGCTTGCTCAAGCTCCTTTGGTTCGAGTTCTTCAAGCTTCCTTGCTCCGGTTCAAGCTGCTCAGCCATTCTTATATCATCTTGATTCCAGGACTTTGACACGCTTGATAGATAAAACCAAATAATCTCTTTAAGATATTATTCCCCACATCTTTTGGAAGGGATCTTACGAAGATGGTTAGAGTTTGGCATTCATTGATTCTTTATTATTCAGATTTGTTATAGCCATTGTTTCCTTTTGTAAATAAGTGGAAACATAAAATATGTATTTTCGTAAGTGGAAATTTTTAGTAAAACTCACAATCATAGAAATATTTTTCATAAGTGAGAAGTTATAGTAGAAAAACACAACTATAAAAAATATATTTTCATAAGTGACAAGTTATAGTAAAAAGACACAAATCCTTGAATTATTTAATAAAATTGTTATTATTACATTAAAGTATTGAACAAAAACACTTCAAGAACTCGTCCCTAGATTTAGAGTGGCTTAATCGTTCTTCCTCCTTCGGCCACATATCAATCTTCCTTGGTTCCTCCCTCGGCTATATCTCTATTTTCGAGACTTGGAGAAAAGAGAAAGGGGAAAGTTTAATAAGAATTTTTTTTTTGGTATCAAATGTCAAATTTTTCATTATACTGCTTAGGAGTTTTTGGCAGAATTACAAATATAACAAAGAAATCAGAAAAAAGAAAAAAATCTACATAAAAGACGAAAAGCACAATATAACAATCTCTAAATCAAAATACTAGACTAGCAAAGGAAACAAAGTTGGAAATGACTGCAACATCAAACTCCGGCGATACTTTCCAGTTGATTGCCACAAGCAAACCGGTCCAAGAGACATCCCTCAATGCTTGGACCTAGAGACACATATAGCTTTGTCAAGGGGTAACCCGCACTGAATCTGGGAATACACTATCGAACAAACTTGCCAATAGAAATCATCTCCTTCTAGTAAATCTGCTAAGCAAAATAAACGAGACACAGACGAATAAGACAACAACAAGAACCGGAGCCAACCCAACCCAACACATAAAAGACAGACACCAACCCGCACAAAACAAAAGCCATTACTAAATCTAATCACTTAACCACGAAGCAGAGCCAAATTAAACCTAGAATCAAGCAATTCTCAAACTTGAACTAAGAAAAGATAGTATAAGAGCCAAAAAAAGAAGGAGAAGGCAGAGTACCCAAAGCTGAGACACCTCTTGCGAGAAGGACGGTGCCGGCACTCGCGAACCACCGCACGGCAACAAAAAACAACACAGCAAAACCAAAACGGCGAATAAAACTCTACAACATCGTCTTCACACGAAGCAGAAGAAAAGCTGCCTGAAAAGGATCATCGCGCCGCCATTTGTTCCAGTGAAACAGCACGGCGACAAAGATAAAATGGAGGAAGCCTAAAACCTAAATCTAGGGTATGTTGTGGAGGTAGAATGGAAGAAGCCTAGAATCTAGTTTAATAAGGAATTGTAAATCATAATTTCTTTAAAACTGCAAAGCTGGAGAATATAATTATGTATTCCAAGGTGAAGGTTTGGAATCCATTTTTATTTATTTTATTTTTTTGTCAAAGTTTTGAAATCTATTTTTTTTTGTTAACGGCTTTGAAATCCATTTAAATGATAAAAAGTTATTTAAAGCCTAAGTTTAACCCATTTGTGTGAATTGTGATTAGACTATCGAACAAACTTGCCAATAGAAATCATCTCTATCTAGCAAATCTGCTAAAGCAAAGTAAACGAGACACAGACGAACAAGACAACAACAAGAACCGGAGCCAACCCATTCCAACACATAAAAGACAGACACCAATCCGCACAAAACAAAAGCCATTACTAAATCTAATCACTTAACCAAGAAGCAGAGACAAATTAAATCTAGAATCAAGCAATTCTCAAACTTGAACTAAGAAGAGATAGTATAAGAGCCAAAAAAAAGAAGGAGAAAGCAGAGTACCCAAAGCTGAGACACCTCCACCGAAAAGGACGGTGCTGACGAACCACCGCACGGCAACAGAAAACAACAAAGCAAGACCAAAACGGCGAATAAAACTCTACAACGTCGTCCTCACACGAAGCAGAAGAAAAGCTACCTAAAAAGGATCATCGTGCCGCCATTTATTCCAGTGAAGTTGCACGGCAGCAAAGATAAAGTGGAGGAAGCCTAAAACCTAGATCTAGGGTATGTTTTGAAAGTAGAATGAAGGAAGCCTAAAATCTAGTTTAATAAGGATTTGTAAATCATAATTTCTTAAAAACTGCAAAGCTGGAGAAGATAATTATGTATTCCAAGGTGAAGGTTTGGAATCCATTTTTTTTTTTCAAAGTTTTGAATTTTTTTTTATTTTTTTTTGGTAAACGGCTTTGTAATCCATTTAAATCATAAAAAGTTATTTAAAGCCTAAATTTAACCCATTTGTGTGAATTGGGATTACAAATAATTAAATATTGAACAAAAAAAACAGATGGACGACTGGTCCCTGACTTAGTGGGCCTTCTGTAAGAACTATATCGAAGAAAAAAAAAAAAAGGGGAAAAAAGAATTATAATAGTTGAATCAGATTTTGTCGATGTTCTCAGAGACGTTCTTCATACGTGGACGAACTTCCGGGTCACCTTCAGTACAAGCAAGAGCAAGATGAAAGACAGACAAGACTTGTTGCTTGGCTTGAACTTCTTGAAGCAACATTGGATCCACCATGTCCGACAATGGTGTCTCTTCCTCAAACCCTTTCCTCACCCACTTTACTAAATCTGGCACCTCGACAACCGCCATAGACGACGAAGACGAACTTGGCGGCGAAGAATCCGGTGATTTGCCAGTGAGAAGCTCCATGAGCACGACACCAAAAGAGTAAATGTCCCATTTCTGTGTAGGCTTGCCTCCAGGGAGGCGGGCCTCAGGGGCTTTATAGCCGTTTGATCTATCGGAAGGTTTGATGGAAGTGTATGGGAGAGCTCCGCCCATGAAACCTCCGGTAGAGGAGGAGAAGGGTTCGTTGGAGGAAGCAGAGGCGGTGATGGTGATGAGACGGGTAAGACCAAAGTCGGAGATGTAAGGAGTAAAGGAGGAATCAAGAAGAATGTTCGAAGGCTTCACGTCGCCGTGTACTAGCTTCCTTGGACTACACTCGTGTAGATAGGCTAGCCCACGCGCTGCTCCTTTTGCAATTTTGAGACGCGTTGACCATGTTAGGCTCGGTGATGGTTGACCGTTCCTGCCTGTTTCACATCCAAACACAATGATCAAAAATCAATATATTAAAATAATGACAAATCACGATGAGACAAAGACGGGTAAATAAGAGGATCGAGAGAGTGGGTGCGTCTATAGATACAATCATGCGTAGCCCACAAGTAAACCTCTCTCATCATTGTACCCCTCTCCACTCTCTTATATTTTTCACTAATTACTTCTACGCTACGACTCTACCACACGAAATCATAGTCCTTAAATTTTGTTATTCGTATTAGTTGAATTAGCTTTGAAGGCATGGTTGTTTGTTTCATAGTATATCTATATAAACATTTTTTTTTTAACAAAACAAAATATGCCTAAAAGGGAAAGAAATCTTGGTCCAGTTTAAGCAAACAAACAAAAAAGACAGCTAACTGATCATTGTTTCAATATAATATTGGAGTTTATAGCCAAAAAAAAAAAAAAAGGTGTGAGCTTAAAGTATTACTACTACTCTTTGCCACTCAATAAAGATATAGACCCCACAGACTAGAAAGGATCTCAGATCTAACCTCATCTGACTAACAGAGGCGTTGACAAAGTCTAAAGACAGAGTTGACAAAGTCAACCTATTCTTAAAGTGCAAATTCAGATTACTTGGATCCTTTATCTGAAACGCTACTTTCTGGTCAATTGTTTATATTGTCAGTAATCCAGTAAATAAATTCAATACGTGGATTCAAGAAGCAACAATCCGAAGAAGAAATAGAAGAAGTAAGGTTACCTCTGAGAGCATCAGCTAAGCTGCCATTATTGATGAAGTCACTGATCAAGAGTTTCTCATCTGGAGCCCAATAATAAGCTCTAAGCTTCACTACATTGGGATGCTTCACCTTCCCCATCGCCTGAATCTCCGCCACAAATTCTTTATACCTCTGTTCTCCTCCTTCCCCAAGTCGACGCACAGCCACCGGAACTCCATTCCCAAGCACCACCTTATACACAATTCCTAACCCACTCTTCCCCAACACATACGCAGATGCTCTCAAAAGCTCGTCTAGCTCAAACGAGAACCCTTTATCGATTGCTACAAGCTCTCCTTCTCCTCTCTCGTTTTCCTCCGCTTCTGAATCGTCTTCTTTTGGGAACCCAGAGATGCAGCAGCAAGATCTCCCCTTTTCCGAACCACCGAGTTTCTCGTTCCCTGTGCAACTACATCCTCCTTCGGAGTCTTTTTTCTTCCAGTACAAGTAAACTATCACTAGTCCAATTAGGGCTATACTTGCAGCGTCCGCAACCGAAATCAGCACGATTAATCCAGCGCTTAGTCCACTTCTGGGATCTGATTTGTGCTCCGGAGATTTTCGAGTTCCCGGTGAGTTTTCATCGGTGTCCTTGCACGATTTCTGGAGAGGAAATCCGCACAATTTAGGATTGTTGAGGAATGCGGTTGGTCCTTGGTTGGTGAATGAACCCGATTGAGGGATTCCTCCGGATAAATTATTGTTCCTGAGGTCGAGAGAGACTGTGACAGGTAGATTTCCTAGAGACTTAGGGATTTGGCCGGATAAGTGATTGAAAGAGAGATTAAGAGTACCAGAGAGAGATTTCAGTTGCCCGAGGTTTTCCGGAATTTCGCCGGTAAATTCGTTTGAAGAAAGATCAAGCTGAGCGAGATTTTTCAACTCCGGCCAGATATCTCCAGGAATCTGACCGGAGAAGTTGTTAGCGGCGAGGATCAGTCGTTGAAGCTGTTTACACTTGTTTAGATCCGGAGAGAGAGTTCCAGAGAGCGAATTCCCCGACAAATCGAGGTTCTGAAGCTTTGGGATAGTACAGATCGAAGGAGGCAAAGAACCGGAGAGATTGTTTCTATAAAGAAAGAGACTATGAAGTGCCGTCGCATTGAAGAGCTGAGTCGGAATTGAACCATAAAGCTCATTATCATGGAGGTTAAGACGGCGAAGGTAAACAAGTGAGCCAAGCTCCGAGGGGATATAGCCACGAAGATGCTTTCCGGCGAGAGAGATTCCAACAACGCGGGAGCCAGAGTCAGAGGTGTTCATACAAGAGATTCCAGACCAACGACAAGGATCGGAATCATCATCGTTCCAATCAGAGAAAGCTGATGAATTGGAAGATTGATCGATGGCGGATTTGAGTGAGAGTAAGGCAATACCATCGGGAGAGAGAGAAAAAGAAGGAGAAGTGTTGATGAAATGAAGAAGAAGATGAAGAAGAAGAGAGAGAAGAAACATTTCTGTAAGTGTGATTTGTGAAATTAAGAAGAATTTGGTTTAACAGAGAGAGAGAGAGAGAGTGTGAAGGCAGAAGTAAAGACGATGACGAAAGAGAATGTCAGATTGGTTGGTTCTTGAGGCTATTTATTTATGTTGGTTATCATATTGTAATCCATATTCATGTCCAGTATTTAATACTACTATTATGTTTAAAGAGATCATTAATTAATTAATTAATTTCAGAATTTCTTTGTTAAAATTACTTTTGCTTTTGATTATTCTTGATCATAATTATCATTTTCTAACCTTTTTTTTTTGTAAGAAAATAATTTACGACTTTGTGAACAAAAGTTTAAGTATGACATGTGAAATTCGTTGCCACTTGTATATTTTAGTTTGAAAAAGAGAGAGAAGATGTTCACGAATATAGGGTAAACTAAATCCAAGTGTAGATTAGGGAATTAAACAGAGTGATTAAGTGTTGGGATTATCAAATGAAGGAAGTAGGGAAAACAATTGTATGAGTAAACTCATTGGGAACTGTTGCGGTCCCTCACGGAGCCGCCGATCTAAACTCGATGCTTTTGACACGTGCTTGTTGTGGTTTTTAAACTCTTCACTTCTTTTTTCTTTCTTTCTCAACAAAACTCTTACTTTTTTTTCAACCAACAAAGATCTTACTTTTTTTTTCTTAAACAATTGGATCGGTAACACCCAATCCATAACTTAAAGTCCACCTTTAAAAATCTTTATAAACTACTATAATGTAAGAGATAGAAATCAAACCCTTGTACCTCTAGAAAATCTCAAAACAAGGATAGATTTATGCTCAAATGAGCTTATTAATATAAAGATCGAAACTAAGAAATGAAATAGCTCATGAAGAGTTTTATTGTGCAAAAAAAGCAAAAGAGAAAGCTTAATATGAAAACACCAAGATCAAATAGATGTAGATAGATTCATAAAATGAGAAAATGAGAGACTTGCACAAAGTGGCAATCCTAAAAGTTACTTTCTCTAGAGCACTACAAACATATATATATATATATATATGAGAAGTGAAACCCTACACATATTGCTAATGACAAAATAATGGGCTTGACATTGTCTTGGGCTTATCTCTTACACTCCCCCGCAAACTTGGCATCGGGTGTAGACACGATGACAAATTTGAAACTACAAATAAGATGCCATGGACAAGATATGAGAGGTCTTAGTGAAAGAGAGATGTAGGCAGATCCTCCATTCTTCATTGTAGAGATAGGAAACCAATTCCTTCAAAACTATGTGAAAGTTCTTGGCCTATACTTGGAGATCTATCATGACTCACTTAGAAGTATCTTTTGTACTTGGCGAGTTTAGTATAATCTCTCAGAGGTACTTTCAACCATTGCTTCACACATGTATTCTGATTTTATACCCAAAACATAAGAGATCATATTTTGGCTGAAACTTTGTTCCACTAATGCTCCTCTTATCCAAACATGTAGCTAATCAGATACGTTCTCCTATGCTAATACACCAACACATTTGTCTTTTCATCCATTACCCACCAAAAACACTGCATCTAAACACTCTGTTTGTTCTTTTAGAAATTTTAATGACCACCTTGTGTGCATTACTCAAAGCCAGATCAATAATTGAAAAACACAGATCAAAACCATAATAGACTTATCTCTAGCTTCATGATTCCAAACATATATTTTCAAACCATCCAGCATGTTCTTCTTAATCTATTGGACGACATGGTTACTCATGTTCACTCACAGACAAAAAAAAACAGTTACATACCAAAGATAAAATACTGGAATCGATAGCTGATGTTTGTTGAAGGCCTAAATCTTGTAACACAACTTATATTAACAATCCATGGAGCGACTGGAGCTCTGATACCATATAGAGAATCTCAAAACAAGGATAGATTTGTGCTCAAATGAGCTTATTGATATAGAGATTGAAACTAAGAAATGAAATGCTCATGAAGAGTTTTATTGTGCAAAAAAGCAAAATAGAAAGCATAATATGAAAACACCAAGATCAAATAGATGTAGATAGATTCATAAAAGGGGAAAATGAGAGAGTTGCACAAAGTGGCAACTCTCAAAGTTACTCTTCTCTAGAGCACTACAAACATATGAGAAGTGAAACCCTACACATATTGATAATGACAAAACAATGGGCTTGACATTGTCTTGGGCTACACATATTGCTAAATGACAAAACAATGGAAATGGTGATTTTCTCCCAATCACACATGTGAGTTCCATTTCTTTTCCCACAATCTCAGGTAACTTAACATTAAGTGATGTTCTTGTCTGTCCAGATATCACCAAATCCCTTTTATCAGTTTCAAAACTGACCAGTGAATATCCATGTGCCTTCACATTTGATTCTGATTATATGGTTATTAAGGACAAGGGAATAAACCAGATACTAAGTCAAAGCAGCATGCGTGAGGGTCTATATGTAATATAGAATCCTCAGTTCATGGTGTTTCATTCTTCACAACAACAAAAAATAAGTGATGCAATTTGGCACCAGAGGTTGGGCATCCTCATCATCAAATTCTGCAACATCTATCTATCTTCTGTTGATGCTATTTCATTCAATAAGACAAGTTTGGCTATGTGTGAGCCTTGTCAATTAAGAAAGTCTTGTAAGCTGTCTTTTTCAAAGTCTAAATTGAAGGATTCATTGTGGTGTTTGGGGTTCTTCTCCTATCATATCAATGCAAGGTTTTCGATATTATGTTATGTTTATTGATAATCACTCAAGCAGCTGGTTTTACCTTTTCAAACTCAAATCAGAAGTGCTGTCAGTATTTCAAATGTTTCTAAAGCTGGTTTTTTCATTAGCAATATGTGTAGGGTTTTAAAGTAGTCCCCTCCCTCTTCTTGTGAGAATCCCTTAGCCACAAAACGAACTCGCAGTTTATCTAATGTACCATTGATATTATATTAATATATTGCAACTCGGCAACAAAACTCTTACTTTACTAGCAAAAAAATCTTTTTTTATAATAAAAGTAATCTCTTACTTAACTTAGATTTTCTTTTTATATTTTCTTTTCTCATATTCAATATATCAAAATAATCTTAACCGTTGCTAGTTGCTGACAAAAAAATAGTTTTAATAGCTAAAAAGAATTAGTGATCAGCCAAGAAAAACAAATTACTTACTACTTCATCTCTCATTTTATAAGATTTTTTTGTTGAAAGTGCGCTTTTTAAAAATTTGATTTTTTTATTTTCTTTTGTCAATATTAGATCACAATTAGCCGGTCTATTAGTCAAGTTCCTATATAATATAGACAGTAAGACTCGATCTTTGGATGTGCAAGTGCGACTGCCTATAGTAGACTTACCATCTACCACTAGACTAAATGCCACCTACAAAAAAAGTTTTAATTTTTTTTAAAATATTTTAATTTATTATAATTTAAGCAATCATAAAAAATGCAGAATACTAATAATAATAAAAATTTAAATACATTAATAGTTATATTATATAAAGCATCTTACAAAATAAAACATATAAAAATGTCTAAAACATCTTACATAGACTGAACTGAAGGATTACTTTTCTTCTTGGTTACAATAAACAAGTTCTATAGTCCTTTTCTTACTGAGTTTACGTTTTATTGAACCCACATTTTGGTAATCACACACACACATATAAATTATTTATCAATAACTCTTTTATATAGCACAAAGAGGTAATCAATTACATTAAAAAGACGAAGACACTTATAAACTAATTATATTAATATTTTGGTCGTGAATTTTTTGTGTCACCCTAGTACCCTACAATCATTAAAACAAGCTTAGAAGCAAACTAAAACTTATATTACATGAATTGATTTGAATTATGAGAGCAACTTACATCAATGAGATAAAATCCTTTTAATAATTACATTTATAAATATTTAATTCATTAATAAGCACACAAACTCTCACTTGAATAATTTTAAAATATCTATACGTTTATATTCACCATGTTTAGATCATAGATATATCTGAGTTCTATGTCATAGTCTTATAATTTACTCTCTCCGTTTCATAATAAATGTCATTCTATCATTTTACACACAAATTAAGGAAACATATTAAAACTCTATTATACCCCTAAAAACTTGTTGACTTTTGATATTCCTTTTTTCTTATTGGTTAATAATAAGGTTAAACTAGACCATTTATGCTAAAAGTTACATCGTAAATCTAAAACGACACTTATTTTGAAACAAAAAAGTAATCCTAAAACGATAATTATTGTGAAACGGAGGGAATATTATTTTGGTACTCTGTCTTTATTTTTTCTGTTTTGCAGTTTTGAAGGATTTATGTTAATCATTTAATATGTTTTATATAAATAACTGCATATATCTACACATCTTAATTTTTGGACAGAGACTTTTTTATGTAAACAATGATTGGAATAAACTTGATTTCGTATATATAAACAGGAATACAGGATTCATGTATTCAAAAATAGTTGCTTCTCAAATCGTATATTAGTTGATGTTAATTTCAAATAATTCATTACGTTTATCAGTTTATGTTTCTACTTATTAAATTAACTTATGTCCGCTATTCTTACAAATTTACTTACGTACACTATGAATGGTAACGCAGTTTTTAGGTTTTGGTTTTTAGATTTTAGGTTTTGGTTTTAGGTTTTGTTTACAAAAATCCAAAAAATTAGTTTTTGGTTTTTAAAGAAATCAACGTTGAATTCTCCAAAATATTTTTTCTAGTTTTTAGGAAAACAAAAAAAAACAAAAATCTTGAATGGTGAGATCCAACGGAAAAAACTATATTGAGATTTTGAAAAATTATTTTTGCAAAATTATGATTAGCTAAAAAATAGTTTTTCCAAAAATAAAAACCATAAAGTAGTACAAAAATAGTCCCAATCAAAACGTAGTTTTGTCTGGTTTGGTTAAGTTATAATTCAATAGAAATGATAAAAAATTAATCAAATTAATAAGTTCTTTTTTTTCTGAACAATGCACGCAAGTACTGTAATACAAGCACTGTACATCTTACATATCCCTATCATGTGTTGGTTCAATTTGTAAAATGGACAAACAAACGACTGTCACGTGCAACCATACATATATTCTGTATCAGTAAATTGTGCATATATAACTCATCGCTGAAGAGGAAATTATATAACTTGTTTATGTCATGGTCACGAAAGAGCTACGAGATTAAAAAGATCATAAAAAGATTCCTTGCTATAATGATGATTTGAATTATATATTACAAGTTTTTATACCAAGATTATTAATGATGAGATCAACATATTAATTGGAAGAAGATGATGCACTCATTGATTCCACCATTTCGATGAGTTTCTCTTAAGAAACCGTAACCTTTTTTGCTTTGCACCCAAGTCATATTCTTATTTCTTTTTCAATTATCTTATTTTTTTGTTAGGTCTGTTTTGTATTTTTGTTTTGGCTCCCAGAAAGAATCATTTTCTAGTTTGCTAAACTTAGGTATGAGCTGAGTTTTCTATGAACAAATCAATGGATAACATATATATATATATATATCCAGTGACAATATATATATACTAGTTATATGTGTATCTCAAGCCAAGCATTTAGTCGCTGGTTTGCTACGCAATTTCTTCAGGATACATACAAAACTATATGTTTTATATTAAATGGCATATCCTTAGATGACCTATTAAATTAAAATATCATTGTAATTCTTAATATCGACCACTTTTGTTTCACTCACTGCAACTTTATCAATGTGATTTTTCCAAACAAGTTTATGATAATGATATAAGTGTATTACTATTCACTACCTCTTTGTACGCTCACAAGAACTAGAATCGAAATTGCAAAATGATATGAGAAAATAGGATAAAAATCAGAGTTTCAAGTTCTAAACTTTCCAATCAAAGTTCAGGCTCTGCCATCGTCATCAACAAAACACATAAATCCTTTTCTCGTAACAAATCGAGTCTTTAACAATTAAAACAACTTAATGGGCCTATCAAGACTCCCACCTCGAAATTCAGTTTATCCTCAAGCTGATCGTGTGGAAGTTATTGTTGCAGATCCACCACTCCCATCTGCAAGTTTTCATTTTCTTTCTACATTTGTATTTAAAACTCAAATCCTTTGAAAATTTCCTTTGCTTTCTTGTATTACAACCCTCTTCGTTTAACTGCATCTTCACACCTAGTTTTGGAGAAATAAGATTGTGTATGGCTTCACTGAGTTCTTGCTCGCTCGCTTTTACAACAACCAAATAAATACAATAAATGTGAACAACTAGTTGCTGGAAACACTTGATGTTTGGATCCCTAAAGAGCCTAGAACTAACACGATTCAATTGCAAGAAATCAATTTAAGTTAGAGAAGATAAATGATGGTGTTTGGTAAAATTTTAAAAGTAACAATTTAATGAAAGCAAATGCAATAAAACAAACCAGATTCAAATGATACAAAACAATGAATCTGGGGTTAGAAAAATGATCAGGAGATAACAAATGATTTAAGCAAGTACATGGTTCATAACAAAAGCACCATCCTAAAATATGAAACTCATTCAATCTAGGCTAATCCACTCTCGTGGCATCAATCCATTTGCAAGCAATAGACAAACCAAACTCTCATTTGTCAACCTAAAGCTTAACAAGCATTAAACAAAAGTTCACTAAGACCATTTTCTACCCTAACATTAACTCTCGTTGGACAAGGAAGGAAAACCCACAAAAAGATTCATTGTGGAGTTTCATCGAACACCTCTCGGGCGATAAACTTCATTTGATCTAGATTACTAGTTGATGAGAATAAACCTAGCATTAAGCACACCTTGAGTGGAAGATTTATAGATCTAGGAACTCTAACAATAAGAATCATGGGGGATTTTCAAAAATATCCCTATTGGCATGTACCATTTTCAAAACCTATCATTTCCTTTGAAAATTGGGAGAGAGAAATGGTCATTAAGGGGTATATTTTGAAAAAATGTATTTCAAAAGAGGCATTTTTAGTAATTCTTCAAGAATCATTCATTAAACCCCTAGATCTACCTAACCTTCAATCCATTAAGTGACTACTCACTCATATCCAAACACAACTCAAAGAAAATGATAAATATGGTTAAAATGATAAACATAAAGAGAGAAGAAATTAAGAAGAAACTCTCAATAGGAGTATGAAACAAGTAAATGCTCATTGATCCATTAGGAAATCTTCAAAGTTTTTTCCAAATCTCCAACAAGTCACCAAAAGATAAAAGTTTTTAAACTTTGCCAAATTAGTGAAAGAAAATGAGTTTGTGGCTTGGACCAAGGGTCCTTACCTTTAAATAAAGTACATAAAAACCTTAAAAATGTTATGGGTCAACCCGGGAAAAATCGGTTAGACCTAAGATAAAAAGTGTGATTAAGTGTTTCCACGTCACAAGAATAGTTGCTACCAGCGTGGTACCAGACCGCTAACCACTAGGTCATGGCCATGACCCGTTTGCGAGTTGGAACAGAGGGACCAGATCAGCCGCAACCAAGTGTGGAATGGGCCATGACCCATCTGGTTTCAATCGCGACCTAGTGCGTACTCTGTGGTATGTGTGCTGCGATGGCGACCGTAGGTGGAACGGGCTGTGACCTGGCTCGGTTTGGCTGGTACTAGATGTCCTGGCTGGTTCGATCTCTAGATTAGCCCTATGCTTAGGTTGGTTTGACTAATCCAAGCCTTGTTTTGGTTCCTCAACCTCTTTACTTTTTCCTCAACCACCTTATCTATTCCTCCATGCCTTTTCTCCCCACTTCATGCATCCACACTCCATTCTCATTCCACTAACCAATGCTCCATTTACCTATAAAAAGACTCAAAGAAGGCAAAATATGCAAACATCTAGGCTTAGACTATAATTATGCAAAATGAATGCAAAATTACACTAAGGTGTGAATCCTAAATGATGAAAAATGGGCTAATATATGCATAAAAAATGACTAACTACAGTCTATATCAACTCTCCTAGACTTGCATTTTGCTTGCCCTCAAGCAAGAAACTGACAAGACCACAAGGAGAGGTTGCGATGCAGGAACTCAAAGGCCAAAGCAAGCTTATGTAAAGATCGAATTCAGCTGCAAAGCGAGTAAGTCTTACTTAGAAGCAATAGACATACTCGTCACAATTTAATCTGAATTCAACCTCAACCTAGACAAGCATTCAAATCCATTATTCCTTTTAACATTTATGGATCAAATTCTGAAAATTCAATGGATTCATTTGGGTAATGGTAAGGTTAAGAGACAAAGATGGTCTATTCTATCATGAGGCTCAAACACAAGTACAAGGATCTCTCAAGAAACAGAATGAGCTTTAGTAGAATGCTAAAGGTAAAAACTAATAGATGCATACAAGAACAGAGTCCCATCTAGGACTGCAAAAATCAGAATGAAATCTCTAGTTTTGTGTAGAAAATTCTGAGTCATTCTATGAAGCATGGGAACGGTTCAAGCTTTACCAATTTCAATGTCCACACCATGAATTCAGCACATAATCACTACTTAGAACCCTCTACAAAGGTGTTCTCCCTAATATATGCATGATATTGGACACAACCAACAATGGAAATTTTCTTAACAAAGATGTTGATGATGACTGGGAATTAGTGGAGAACTTTGCTCAAGGAGATGAACAGTATGGTGAAGATTATGATAGGAATCCAAGAGGTAAAGCTGATTCAGACTCGACTAGTAGAAAGGAGATCATGACTCTCAACAAAAAGTTGGAGAAGCTATTTTATGTCCATTAGAAACAAGTCCACCTTGTGTGCAAGGGTGAACATGTTCAGAATCAGGGAGGTTACAAGCACTACAACAACTACAAGTAGAATCACAACCTATCCTATAGAAATGATAACACACATTTTAACCCTTATGTTATCAAATCCTAATATGTTAGGACAATCAATGAAGCATAAAAGGAATCGAACCAATGAGTGTGATTACTAGCACTCAAACAATGAGGGATCTTCCTAATCGAGGCCAAATGTAAATCCAGATTCTGTCACAATCATCAAATGAAACTAAAGGCAAAACAAAACAAGCTAAAACTAAGTGAAACAAAACATAGTTTAAGCAATAAAACAGAGTGTAAAAAAGGAAGTAATAATAAGTTAAAGAGGGGTTCTAAAGGAGTAAGGTCAATGATCAGAATTAGGGCTGGGCATAATACCCAAAACCCGAAATCAGACACGAATCCAACCCAAAATATTTGAAACCGAACCAAAACTTATAAAATACCTGAACGAGTTTTGGATCATAAGAATACGGGTACCCGAACCCAATCGGGTAAAACCCAAAACACGAACGGGTACCCAAAATACCCGAATTATATAAAATATTTAGAAATAATTATATATATATATACATTTAATTATACAAATATTCAAAATTTTAACTATAAATTTATATGTATTATTTATTTTAGAATCAAAATGACTGAAAGACCTAATTATAAATTCTTTATATATTAAATTATGATTTTAAAAACTTGTTTTAAGCTTTTTTTAAAAAAATATTTCTATAAAAAAATTAATTGAAAAATATAGATACCCGAATCCAAACCAAATCCGACCTGAAATTGGGTATTTTATAAGAACCAAATCCGACCCGAACCCAAAATTAAATACCCAAACCAGACCCAAACCCGCAAAAATACCCAAACGGATCTTATATAGGTAAACCTGAAATATCCAACCCTATCGGGTATGGTACCCAAATGACCAGACCTAATTAGAACTTCACCAAAGGATCTGGAGCTTGCTTAACAACTAAATATATTTCTAGACAAGGAATCAAAAATCTCACTCATTCTCATGAAATGAACCTTGGGCCAGAAAACAATGAAATTCGATACTCATCAATGAATTGCAATCTAGGAGGCATTAAGATCGAACCTAAGACAGTCTAACAACAGTCCTAACAACAACCGCTTGAGCTAAGATCTGTTAACTCAAGCAAGATTTAGTCAAACATTTCAACAAACACTTAGTAGGTGGAAACGGGTATGATCATATTTCAGGTTATCAAAAAGAAGTAGGCATTAAGAACAACCTAACTCGGAGAGATCTATGCATAAATAACCTTAAGCAAGCTTGGAAACCTTTAGATCTGAAAAAATCTACCCCATCTTTTTAAGAACCCTAACGAATCTACTCAGATTTCATGTTAAAAAGCATAAACTCGAAAATGGAAATGAAATACATAGATGGAAAGAACAAAAGGAACTAAACAAAAAAGGTAAAAACAGAAGTTATAGTAATTTGATGATCTAGAACAGATTTATCATGAAAATGGCAAAAACTAAGGAAAAGAGAGAAAACAACTTAAACTTTGGTAGAATTGGAAAACAGAGTCAATGATGGTGATGATGATTGTTCGGTTTTTATGGGCTATAAGTGTATTTATAGCCCACTACAAGATAACCCTAAGTGGTCAATACCAACTTAAAAGAGTCAACAAAAGAAAATAAGAAAAGCACTCAAAGGTGCAACTTTGAGTTATGGGTTGGAGGTGTGCTCCTTTCTTTGGCAATGCTAAGACTCGCATGTCTGGTTGCGAGGCGGAACTTCAAGGAGCAAGTGTTCTTCAGAAAGGTAGGAGCTTGCTTCCACCAAGTCAGGATCCAGTCAATACAAGCAATCTTTACTTCGAGGCTTAGGTGCGAGGTGAGAAGAATCTCGGTCCTAGCTGCTTCCTCTGGTCCATTTTTGCACTCCAACAACGTCCGGATAGCTCCTTGTATCCATTTGTGCCCAAAACACTCCAAAAGCCTCCAAAAGTACCTAAAATCACTCCAAATACAAGTGAAAAATATGCAATATGTACCTAATGATCTAAAGTTATGGAAATGCTATGCATATGGATGCAAAATGAGTCAAAATATGGTCCTAAACAGGGGTAAAATCCAGACATATCAAGAAACACCAACGTTGCCAACCCACAAGATCAAGTTTACCCACCCCAGCCACAATAAGTAGAGCACAAAGCCTATAGAGCACAAAGCATATGTACCAATCTCAATGTCCACCCCGGATGTTATGGATATGCTTCAACAACTTTTACATGGACAAACATTTAATACCACAGATGTAGAAAAAATTTGCAGAGATGAACAACAAGATTGACTCCTATCACAATGATCTCAATTGCAAGTTTAAGAAATTGAACGCAAGGCTAAAGTATCTGAAAAGTCAGCAAGCATCTTCTTTTGTGATATTACTAGGCAACTTCTTAGAAAATCCATTCGGAATCCCAAAAATACACTTCCCAGTGTATCATTTTAAGAAGGGGAAATAAGCTATCTAGACCAGCAAGTAAGGCCAAAATTAGTGGGGACAATGAAGTTCACAAAGGGGATGTTTGCCAAAACACTGAAAATCTCAAAAACACTACCTTTGATGTTTGACTTGATGTCCCACTCGACGTGCAAGGTCGATTTGGGTCACTGATCGTTCGCTTTTGCACATAATCAAATAAACACAACAAAATGTGAACAACTAGTCCTTGGTAGCACTTTGAGGTTTGAATCACAGGGAGTCTAGAGCTAACACGGTCCAATTGCTAGGACTCAACTCAAGATAAAGTGGATACATATGGTTTTCGATAAAAATGAAAACAAACAACTTAAATGAAATCAAGCAAAGGAACAAATAAGTTAATATCGATAAAGGCAATGGATCTAGGGTTAGGAAATCTGATCCAAGGGATGACAATAGATCTAGAAAATATAGGGTTCTTACACAAAACACCATCGTAGGACATGAAGCTCATTCTATATAGACTGATCCACTCTCATGGCATCAGCCCCTTTGCTAGAAATTGGGAAATTAAACTCTCATTTGTCGATCTACAACTAGAAAAGCATTAAAACCTAGTTTACTAATACCATTTTCCACCCTAACATCAGCTCTTGCTATATAGGGAAGGAAAACCCAGAAAAATGTTGGTTCTGGTATTCCATCAAACACCTCTCGGGTGATGTTTTCCTGCCTTCAGGATTACTAGCTGATCATGCTAAACTCATCATTAAGTGCACCTTAAGTGGGGGATCAATAGATTTAGCAATCATAGCTACAAGAATTTATCATCAAACCCTTAGATTTATCTAATCTTCAACCCATTAAGTGACTACTCACTCATATTCAAGCACAACTCAAAGCAAATGATAAACATAGTTTAAATGATAAAGATAAGAGGAGAAGGGATTACGAGGAAACTCTTGATAGGAAGATGAACCAGGATCTGATTCATAAATCCATGAGAAATCCTACAAAGTCTTCTCCAAATCTTCAACATAACAAACCAAAGGATAGAAGTTTGAAACTTTGCCACAAGAGTGAAAGAGATTGAGTTGGTGGCTTGGACCAAGGGTCCTTGCCTTTAAATAGTCTGGGAAATAAATCCTAAAACGCATTGGTTCGACCCGAGACAAACTGGATCGGATCCAAAAATAAAAGGGATATGATAAGTGGTCCTAGGTAGTGGTTCGGCCAAGCCCAAAGTAGCTTTGGCCGGTGTTGGTCAGGTTGCGACCGTTCCGCGTGTCTTCTGGCCAGATCGGCTGAAGCCTATTCTGGATCAACTGGTGCCATTTTTGTCCACAATTGGTTCATCATCCTCGGCTGCAGCTTGTATCTGATCAGTTGTGCCTCAGAGTAAATCAACTGATCTAGGTCGGATTGGTCAAAGCCTGATCCAGATCGACCATATCCTGTTCTAGATGGGTCGCATCTTTGAGTAGGCTGGCCACAATCCAAGGTGGGTTGGGTGATCCAAGATTACTTCTCCTTTTTCATCTCAGCTCTTCCTTCTTCCTTGGCTTTTTTACCTTTGCTCAACCTCTCTTTGCCATCCATCTTCTCCATGCATCCTTGCTCCATCCTCACTCTGTTCACCAAAGCTTCGAACACCTGGAAATATGCAAAACATACAAAAATATGCAAATATCTTCTCCTAGACTCTAAGGATGCAAAGTGAGTGAATTCTACCCTAGAATGAGTGGATATGCAACCTCAATGCTGTAAAAGATGTATGTAAAGGTGGTAAATTAAAGTGTATATCAGTCTTCTCCAACACCTAAACTTGTTGTTTCAAAATAAAAATAGCCACGCTTCATTCCCCCACCATAAAAGCCTGCACTGCCTTTTTTTGGACAGTTTAATAAAGAATTAACTGAGAAATATAAAGGTCTTTTTAACAAACAAATGAAGGAGATTGATTTCAAGATTACCATATTGGATGTGTTTACACTCATACCTCCTTATAAGAAGTTTCTAAAGGAAGCAATTAAAGAGAAAACCAAAGAAGTAGGGAGAATGGAAGTAGAGACTCATGAGTGCAATGCAATCTTGTAGATGAGAGTAGTAAGAGAAGCTAGGGGACCCTGGGACATGCATTCTACCATGCTCATTAGGTCATTTAACTTTCGGTAAATGTCTTTGTGATATGGGAGCTTCAATAAACCTAATACCACTCTTTGTTGCTAAGAGGCTAGAGTTCAATAATTATAAGTCTTGCAAACTCTCCTTGCACACTCTCCTTGCAAACTCTCCTTGCACACTCTCCTTGCAAACTCTCCTTGCTGATCTGGGAGCTTCAATAAGCCTAATGCCACTCTCTATTCGATTTCCATATGTTTGGCTGGAGGATCTACCTATTAAGGTTGGTAATGTAGAGGTGCCCTGATATACCTCATTTCTATCGGTTTTAGGCTCATTAATTCACATGTTTTCAGAATGTTTGTTTGTTTTATAGAGTCTTTTCAGGTGTAAAACAGGTTAAATTCGAATTATGCCCTCAAGCTTGGACAAGGATGAATTGGAGCATTTTTTGGAATTTCAGTCATTAAGTTGCGATTGATCGATCCACATACTTGATCGATCGATCCTCGATGTTCAGCAAAAGATATACTCATCCCATTAATCGACCAAGACCTTTTAGAGATCAAGCATTTAAAACTTGATCGATCGATCGATCGATCGATCATCGAAGCTGACAAGGACAAAGCCTAATTTTTCCTATTTTATACCTGCGTTTTTAGAACATATATAAGACCGATTTTCATTGATTTTTTGAGATAGATGAATTATTACGTGAGAACAACTGCTTGAGTTTTTGGGAGAGAGGTTTTGATCTTTACACCATTGGAGAAGAATTCTAAACCCTCTTAATTCAATATGATCTTCTTCACCATGTCTGAGTAGTTCCCAAATCAAGTTTAGTATTTTCTAGGGTTGTAGGGAATTGATGAATTAAGAACAAATAGGAATTGCTTGATGTGTTTTCCACCTAATTGATACTCTTAATGCTTAGATTAGAGTAGCAAACTAATCTATGATCTTAGATTACCTAACATTCCAAAAGCTTGTTAGAAATTGGATCCTCCTTAGGTGAGCAATCAATCCTTAACCGCGACAACTGATGTTAAGGTTGATTGTGGACTTATCAGACCTGATCGATAATGCATATTAGCCCCTTGGCACCAACGGATCACTAGGTTTCTGGATATAGTAATTGGTACAATGATGTGAATTGGTTATAAATTTATGCCTGAGTCGAGATTGTTGAATAAATGTTGCCTGAATAGTTTCCTGGTTCGGATTCCCTAGTTTCCTGAAGAATTTCCTAAGCTTGGTGTTTTAATTCATTACTTGTTAATCAATAGTTCAGGTTTAATTTAGTTTACAATCAACTTTATATTCATCTTAGCTCTAGTTCCGTTTCAGAGTTAATAGTGTGATAAATTGGTCCTTGTGGATACGATCCCTAGATTACTACTCGATTTGCTGCGCACTTGCAGTAGATAGCTTAGGGTTAAAACCTGACCACATCATGCCCACAAACTTTGTGGTGCTTGATATGGATTAGGAACCAGGGGGTCCACTACTCCTTGGTAGACTATTCTTTAGCCTTAGATGGTGCAATAATTGATGTGAGGAATGAACCTTGGAAGAGACCTCAAAATGAAGTTTAATATCAATTA
Source organism: Lepidium aucheri (assembly GCA_900406435.1). Taxonomy (NCBI): domain Eukaryota; kingdom Viridiplantae; phylum Streptophyta; class Magnoliopsida; order Brassicales; family Brassicaceae; genus Lepidium; species Lepidium aucheri. The sequence goes on along the minus strand of OVBA01000623.1, from coordinate 11,419 downwards.
TGCAAAGAGGAAGCCTACTATACAAGGACAAAGCTTCTCTTGAGGGATTGGATCAACTGGATGCTAAACCTCTTACGACACTTGCAAAGAAAGAGCTTCCTCAAGTTGTATTGGTCAAGAATGGTAAAGCTAGGGATCATTGCAAAAAAGCCCCAATGTGGGATGAGGTTTTAGACGGGAAAAGCCTCGAATCTCAGTTAGCTTGCAATGAGACTGCACATCCACCTCCTAAGGAGTTATGCAAGGTACATGAACTACATCTTAGGCCTGATATACTCTTGCAACCCAACATAGTTGTTGATGGAGTAATTGAGTACATGGTGAAACACAGCAAGCACCCCAAGCCATTTGCTAAAGTCAAGTGACTTCTCTTTCCAACAAAGTCTAAACCAGATTGGCCAAGACCTTTCAAAATTAAATATGTTATGCCTTGTGGAGCCATCACTTTGGTTAGCAATGAAGGAAATAATCTTCCAGTGAATGGGCAGAAGGCTAAGCTATATATGGTTGCTGGAACCACTTTAGAGGAGATCTCAACTCCTCTCTTTAAACCACCCCAAGGCTAATGGGTGCGAGAAGTCAAGCTTAATGACTTAAAACAAGCTCACTTGGGAGGAAGTACCATGGTATCCTTGTATATATATTTTTTAAGTTTTTATTGTTTTCTTGATTTTAAGGTTGACAAGTCGCATGAAGGGAGTGTGATAACGAATTAAACAGGAAACAAAATATTTGCACTGATGAATGTACAGCTCGACCTCTCACATCGAGTTAACATATCGAGCTGACACATCGAGTTGAATAAGCCGAGCTCATTTCTTGCTAAGATATGTCTAACTCGACCACTTATCCGAGTTAGGCCATCAATTTGAGCTCACATTGAACCCCGAGAAACCAACTCGATCTCACATGTCAAGTGGTAATCCAGTTGAGAAAGCCATGAAGCCAAAGAGAGTGTACTTGTGTCTATTGCTTTCTACTTGGTTCTCCATAAGATACCAAATCCATCCCTTCACTATAAATATCATTGCATCATTCATCATTGTTTTTATTTTTCTAGAATTCTTATTTGGCTTTTTTACATAAGAAACTGTGTAACTTAAGTTTGGAGGAGGGTGAGGTGTCTAACCATGTTCTCTGTGTTCTTGGTTTCAAATTTTTCACTTGAGTCTGCATGCATATCATATCTTTTAAGGCATAGAAAAACCACAAAATATTTGATTTTTTTAAAATTGATTCTAATAAAATAGTGTCCATGTAGTTTGCATTCATTTAGGATTGATGCATCTGCACTTGTGTTTTTTGGAATTATCTTGCTAAGGATAAGCACTCTTATTAGGTTGGTAGCTAGTAACCATTGTGAGCTCTTGGACTTGTAATTTTTTCTTTTAGGAAGCTAATGGGTAGATCGTTCACCTAGGAAACCTATGCTTGTGTTGTGTCTTGAAAGTGCCTGATTTGACTCCTTCTAACTAAAGTTAAACTGTCAATTTAGGGCTTTAAGATGCATTGAATGTTTTCCTTCCTTGAACTTAACATGATCTGTTCCAATGGTAAATCCCTCTATTGATTAAATATGGATTGGTAAGTGATAGGATGCCTCAAAAACAAAACAGGGGTGTACGTAAACCCCGTACACCTTTGCGTATCATGGTAGGACTAATCAGCTGGGAGAATGTGTAAACTTGTAGTCTCTCATGCTTGTGTAAATCCACTTATCTATCTCTCATATTGTTTGGTGAAGCAGCTAAGAGGGTGCATAAACCTGTAGTCTCTCACGTTTGTGTAAACCATTTCACAGGAGCTTAAAAAAGAAAAGAATGAAAAAGAAATAAGTGTAGAAAGTTAAAATAAATAAAAGAGGGGGCCACTAGAAAGTTGAAGTAAAAATCTTGTTAAGTTTCACGGAAGCTAAATCACCTGTTCTTTGAACGATAGTCTCTTTTGAGGCCCTCACTACTAGAAATAAGGGATTAGATTTGTGTTCTTAGAGACCAGCCTAGGTATTAGAGATTTTTGGATTGGATGCTAAGCGTGGACGCAAGTATATTGTGGTCTTCCCAGTAGAATAGGAGTTCACATGTGAATTATGGTTTTCGGTCTGATGAATTGTTTGTTTAAAGTGAGATGTTCCTTGTGTTTGCAACATATCTTCTTTCTTAGTTCTATTTGTTTTCTTGAGGGCAAGCAAAGACTAAATATGAGGAGTTGATATGTGTGCATTTCAACTAGTTTTAGGACCCATATACCATTCATTTTGCATTGATTCATCTAGTGATTGCACCATTTCGTAGTCTTTTAGCTCATTTGCATTTTTAGGATCACTTTCATAAGAATTTGCATACATTTTTCATTGTAAGGGAGCATTTGAGGACCAATATGGAGCATAAGGAGGATATGGATGTGAACTCGAGCCTCCAACTCAACCTTGGTGGCCGAGCTACACCTATCCTCAAACTCGACCTTGGTGGTCGAGCTACACCTATAAGAGCCTCAACCGCATGCACTCGAGCCTCCAACTCGACAAGAAGGTCGAGTTGCACCTATAAGATCCTCAACTGTGGACCACGAACCTCCAACTTGACCTTGGTGATCGAGCTGCACTTATACAAGCTTCAACCGTGGACCACAAGTCACCAACTTGACTTCCCACTCGACATACATGGTCGAGTTAAGCATTTCTTGAATTTTGACTTTTTATTTTTTTGTTGACTTTTGTAGGTTTTCTAAAGAGAGTATATATACCTCTCTTAACCCACTGAAACATATATCCACGTTTCTATGTTAAAACTCTCTATTTTCTCTCTTGTAGTCAGATTTGGATCTTTAGATCTTGTTTGAATAGTTGAGTTTATGCAATTTTTTCTTTAACCAATCTTGCTCATCTATTTATGTTCTTTTTATGCATTTTTCCATGATTTGTGAGTATAAAACACAGGTTCTTGAGAATGAGTTAGATTAGTGTGGAATCCTTGATCTCCTAGGTGACTAAGCTTAGATTTAAATAGACCTCTTTTGTTTTAGTGAGCTTAATGTTATTTCTCTCTGATCAATTGAGATTAGATTCTGGGAACCACAAAGTGTTTAATGAAATTTCTGAACCAACTAATTTTAAAGATTCATATATCGAGCCTAAGAGATTAGTTTTCTAGAGTATTTATTGGCTTTGATAGATTGAATCTTAATGCTTGCTTGGTTATATTTCGCCTATGAGAGTAGGATCTTGAAGTAGCTTAGTTTAAATCATTTGTCATAAGAAGGAATCTGATTATTTATGAGTCTATTGTCTAGAGATCACCTCTATCTGAGTTTTGTTAGAAGTATATAGTAGATTTAGAAGACCCAATAATCCATAATTCACATCCTATAGACCCCTTCATCATTGTGATTTCCTTTTGCTTCTTGTTATTTCTACTTGCTTTCTTATTGCATATCACCTTTTGTCTTGTTTAATTCTCAGCCTTGTTTTCTTATGTTTCACTTCATTGTGTTTATTAGGTTACTGATTATTCATTTAATTTATTTGGCTTGAATTAGATATATCTGATGCATCTTAATTGCTAACATTCACACTTCATTTGGATTGATAACTTATTGTCCTGCATCAACATCTTAGTACATTACGAATTGCTATTGAGTATAATTCTTGTATCATCTACTTGAATATACCCTATCAATTTTCATTCTTCCTATGTCTAAACCCAAAGAATATGATCCTAATTACACCTTTTCTCACATGCATCTTTTCCTTTTTCTTTCTTGATTTTTGGATCAGCTCTTTTCTTATTTTTTGCTCAATCTTGTTCTAATGAGAGGGGTTTAAAACACTTATTGAGTCTAGTGAATTTGGTTTTTTGCTCTCTACTTATTTTATTTTTGCTTTCCTTTTCTTGTTCATTGCTCAAACCATTTAATATTTTGCAATCTCCCAAAACTTTTTACTAGACTATATAATCCTTTTTCTTTATACATTTTCTCTTATGAGAATCTTTTTGACTATTCCTTTCTTTTTTAATCTTTTCCCATTTATTATTTTCAACACAAATCATATGATTCCATACCCAAAATCTGGTTCCCCACCTAGTTCTATTTAGCTCAAAAAGCGTGAGCTAGAAATACAAGAGACACCATTTTTGTCGGCTTAAACCTAACACTTTATACCAAGCTCATTATAAAAAAAAACTTCACACACTCAAAAATCAATATTGGCTCGAAGAAGATTAGGCTAGGGTAAGTATGGCACAAAGGTGGAAAGAGACTCAAGTATGTGTATGTATCCATGAATCAAAATCTAATGCATAACATGATATTTGTAAATTCAAATTGGATTATACTAAGATAAGGAATGACTTAAAGTCAAAGCAAGTTTCAACTAAAGAATGAATGACAAACCGATAATTCAAATCATGGATCAGCTTACATTTCAAACAAACTCGAATGCAACTAATCAAGTGAATCAACAAGCTTATGGCTTGATATATCATAGTTCCCTATGCAAATGCTATGCAATCCTACATGTTTATAGACAAATTTACATTGTAAATGCAACAACATGCTATTTTTTGTATTTTTTGAAAATAATTTCTCTGTAAAATGCAATACAAAATATGTATATTTTATATACGATGCAATACTCAAAGAGGAAAAACAAAACAACTAAAAACAACGCTAAATACTATCCTCTCCCCAGACTTACTTCCTATCATCCCGGTGAGAATGTAATTTAAGAGAAAATACCACACAAAATGCAAGACAAGACAAATATAAAAGACTACTAAAATATGTACAAAGATGGTAAAGTAGATACCTTGGCTAGTGACAGCATGGTCTTCGAAAGAGATCATCATCCCATTCAGTAGAGTTTTCAAATTCGTGTTCTAACAAGTCACTCATCAAATTAAAGTTTCACAAAGTGTTTACTGAATGTTTGGACTCGTGGGTGGTAGGCTCGGTCTCAACTTTAGACTCTTTGAAGTAAATATTGGGGACGCATCTGAGAGAGCTCATGTGTTGACATGGAAGGAGGATGCGTTAGGTGTTGTTCTCCCGGTCCATGAATTTGTAAATGAAGTGACCGGGAATGAGGTTTCCCTCGAATATTTTGCATCTAATATAGCAAGATTCATTGAAGAAGCTGAATTTATGCTCTATGGGCGAGTGAATCAAAGATCAGGCAGTAAAAAATATAGGCTCTAGGAAGCCGCCGAGATGACAATGTCATTCATCGATCTCGTAAAGATTAATCCTCATGTTTGCCAAAGTTTGTGAGTACTGATAAATCTTTTTTGGAACAGAGAACATCCGTTGCCGTTAATAGAAAATTTGGAAAGACCTATGTAAAGGAGGCACAACTCATTAAGCATTAAGATCTCTCCCAACTTTTCGAGTCGGCAAAGGAGTGTGTCCACAAAATACTTCACCAAAATCCTAATCGATGGGTTCCTTATCGTACTTGCTTGTAGTCCATTATCTGGGCTTGGTTTTTAATCACAAGGCAAGCTATGAGGTTCTAGAAAACATAGATAAAATCACATTATCCGACTAGTATTTTGCCAACAAAAACTCTACCCTCTAAGGAAAATAAGGCAAACAAACTCATAAGAAAATTAGACACATAATTCTAGATTAAATAAAGCCCTGTTCTTTGCACAGTCGTGCGACCTGAAACAACAACACATCATTTACATTATTATGACAATTAGTTTAACATAATCAAGTCGCTGGTTCAGCTTAGCGATCAAAAATATGCTTATCATTATGGTCGTTAGTTTACTTAGCGACAGCGACAACTTTTAATTTCCTTCAACATCTAAATTTTTTTAGTCGCTGAATCTATTTTTTCCAAAATACATGTTGTTTTTAGCTTTTATTTATGTGTCGCCGTCTTTAGTCGCACGACTCTACAAAGAACAAGGCTTAAGTTATTTGACAATTTTGAACACAAATCAAGAAATTCTCGATTTTCAAGGGAAAATCATCAAAGCTCCATCAACTTAGGCCTCAACCATATACATAGGAGTTCCAAAAGAAGCATGAATCAATTAAGCTCAACATCATTCTCAAACAACAATAACCAATTCGTCACTATTCACACTTCAAATTCTAACTTCTCAAAAATATCACTTTTAGTCACTAGTCTTGTAAATCTAAACTCAACTCAAGATACTAAAGCTATATCTAACATAATCCAAGCATCAACATCAAACAAATCAACAAATTTTCCTTTCCATGAAAATTTTCTAAATTGGAGTTATTGAGCTTCCACATAAATGAAGGTTTTAGAAGTACATACCTTTATCTTTTGATGGAAATGCTAAAGTGTTAGATTACTTGAATAAAATAAACCAAGATTAGAGCAAAAGTGGTTATGAAAACCAAACTTTAGTGAGAAAGGTAAAGGAGAGTGATTTTAAAACTTGTTGGAGAGAATGAGAATGGAATGAGAGCGAAGTGAGAGAGTGTCATTTTGTGGTCCAAGAGGGATAAGAAGCAGGGCATGTCCCTCCTTACAAACTCAGGGTAATGGTGGAACCAGGTGAGTTTCGGCCCGTTACCTACGTAGGTTTTGCCGTGACCACTCGCGTAAGTGATGGTCCAGCTGTCGCGGTTGAAATCCATTCCGGATCGGCATGTTCTCCACATAGGACCGGCCAAGACTACCCACGGACTGGGAGGTCCACCTGTCGCGACTGCTACCTGTGTGGTATTGACCCACGACCGTTGTGGTTTGGTCGGTACCCACTCCGGGTAGCTTTTTTCTCATCCTATTTTGCTTTTTCTCATCTACTCTTCATCCTAATCTCTTTCTAGATTGAAAACTCCTTCCTTTAAGCTAATTTTTCTGTTTCTAAAACTACTAAATACACCAAAACGATAACAAATCAAAATGCAAGAAGAAATAAAAATATGAATACGGATACCATGGGATTGCCTCCCAAGTTCACTAGTTTAAAGTTACTAGCTTAACTTTGCTGATGTGTTGATACCCCTCTTGGATGAACCGGCATCTGGGTCTTTCATCTGTGGGAAGACTGGATCTTCTACTTTGCTCCAGTTGGCTAGCATGTTCTGCAAGAATTTCATCATAGGGAGAGGAATGCCTATCTCACTCTTCTTGTTTTTGAAATGGGAAACACCCTCTTTAATGCTTTAGTGAGAAATTTTCCCATAAAGAGAATTAAAGGAGTGTAAGGAGGAGGTTCAACAGCTTGTTTCCTAGTTGCCTCAACTCCCTTAAGCTTTTCTTTGCTGGCCTTGGGTCCTTAATCTGGATCAGCCAAGACCTTATCCGGTTTGGCTAAGACCTTATCCAGTTCGGCCACTTCATGTATGGGTTAAGCCGCTATCTTAATGGAGTTCTTCAACTCTTCTTCCTTCTTCTTTGCTTCAGTAGCTACAAACTTATTTTTGTTATCACAGTGACCAACTTAATATACTCGTCTTTGTTGTCAACCAAAACTTCTTTACCGAATGTTGGCTCCTCTCTTGAAACCTTACTATCCTTGATGCCAAATTTTTGCTCAAACTTTCTTCTCCCAATCAAACCGCAATAAAGTCTTAAAATATCTTTCACTAGCTCTATCATTTTCCTCCTCATCGAAGGCTATATTGCAATACTCTTTTGGATTTTGCTCGGGTTTTTCCGGAAGTTTCCCCAGAGGTCTTATGCCATCTAGTTTTCAAGATATTTCACTTGAGAAGTCATGCTATTTATTCTTCCTTGAAACTCGTTGTACCCATTGTCTATCTTGGCATTAACTTCACCAAATTTCCGGTTTATATCCGCTTGTCCCTTGGTGTGAATCTCAACGAGTTAGGCCAGCATGCCAATCACCTCACAGTCTTGGGGCGGCGGAGTGGAATTCTAGAGCTGGTACCCTTGCTTTTTGTTCCCTTGGTATGATAGAATTCATACTTCTACATTGATATCCTAATAAGAAAAGTTTCTCTGATGTCTCTCAAGAATTTTCTCTCTAAAATTCTGCAAGTCTCACTGGCCTAATAAGGTTTTATTCTGATTAAAATTATTATTATTTTTTTTCGTAACACATTATCAGCATGAACACTTTTAATCAATATAAAATTTAATATATATATATATATAAGACAACTTGACGACCAGAGTGATTTGCTTTCTATATATATATATATTAAATATTTAAAATTTCAAGCGGTATAAAGTTTATTATACATACAAAGCAGCTTGGCCACGAGGGTGATTTGCTCCCCATATATATATACTAAATATTTAAAACTTCAATCATTATAAAGTATTATATATATACAAAGTGGTTTGACCACAAGGGTGAATTAATCCCTTATATATATTAAATGTTTAAATTTAATAATATATACTATGTATTTAGATTTTATTTAAATACTATTACTATGGTATGCACAATCGTTTTAATGCGGATGATTTTGTCATCATATATATATATATATACATTTGACATATTTACATTTTATTTAAATATCGTTGCAATGGTCGGTTTAATTGCCTCTATGTGGGTGACTTTCTCACCATATTTTATAGTAGATAGTGGTAAAATACACACTATTCCGAGGAATAATAGATAATAAATTTCTCTGAATCTAGAGAATATTGTTGACATGATATCGGGGTCTACAGACTTAGAGAATAGTGTGGAGCAAAGCAATGAAGTAAAATACATCAAACAAAGAAGAAAAGTCGATTATGTTGGCTTGATCGATTGATCTCCTAATGGAATGTAATTAAATTTAGACACAATATTGCTACAAAAGCTAGCTTTCATTTGGTTGTATTTTGAAGGCATTTGGACAATCGGTCGGAGATACGACGAGTTACTCAGAATAGGTATGATGGGCTTTCATGCTTAAGATTGTTGTCAAATTAAGGCCTTCCCATGAATATGATTGGATGATATTTTTACACAAGATAAAAAAGAGTTATCTTTCATTTAGTGGTGGTTAGAAGAATTTTGGACAAGTGGTTAGGAAGATATGTCAATTTTACTCAGTCCCAGCCGTGATGAAATGACCCACGGCCGAGCAAGAGCTGAGAATGACCGCAACACGGACCAGTTTTGACGTAGACATGTTTTGGCTGATCCCGGATGGGTCTCAGACCGATCTAGGAGCCAGAACGGCCAATGAAAGTTCCAACACATGTTTTTTCCCTTCTATTCAATTGGATCCAATCCGATTTATCCCGGATCAACCCAAATTATACTTCCACAACTAGGAGGATTGGCATTTGGCCAAGTCCAACTGGAATGAAAAACCCTAATGTGTAAGGGTAAAAAACTTTTTTAATTCATTTTGGAGTTGTCACCTTGAGAGAGAGGGAGACTAGTCAGAGACCCCTTTCGGGATGATGATCTTTGCATCATCATCTTACATCTGTGGATTTCTATTCTCTTTTATTATGTTTATGCTCAATCATTTTTCTCATAATGTTCCGTTTTGTTCATGCTTTTGTTAATGGTTGATGTTCTTGCTTTGCTTCATGTCTTTTATGTTTGAGTAGTGGATTGATAGGTTGATGGTTTGGTAGATCTAGAGATTTGATGGTTGAATCTTGAGATAAAGTTGTTAGATATATTTTTCATTCACTTAGCTAGCTCTTGATGTTCTTGAGGGATAAGTTTAGATGTTGATGTCCCTTAGTAGAATTCAAATGACTTTGATTACATTAAGCTGGTTCAGAAACCTTTGATTACAAACTTAGTTTTTACAGTGTGCGTTTTTTTTGTGAGTCATTTTTTCTTATTTTGTTATAATATTTCGTGAAATTGAAAACCCATCTCTTTAGCTTGACTTGTCATGGATAATACTCCTCATGTCTATATTGCACTCGATGCAGCTGAGGTTTTTGCAAGAACAGATGTCACTTACAGTGCTCCAATTCCCTGGTTCATTTTGATCACAATCTTATACACCTTCTAGGTAATATGTCCATCTCTTACAAGAAAACTTTAAAACATAAAAGGCTTTGCATTCGTGTTTATACTTTTTGTTGCTTCAGTGACACTCGAGACATCAAAAGCAGTCTTCTTTGTGTGTTACTGAAAAAAACAGTTGAATTACACTATTCTCATCCCAAAGAAACGGAAAATGGCGGAAACAACCGACATGGAATGGTAGCTGTCTAACTTTAGCTAAAGTATCTGTTTATTTCAAATTCAAATACCTAAAAACTATCTCTGTTTTCCATTTTTTTGTGGCTGAGTTTGTGCTACAGTAACACCTTATTTATACATCACTTGTATAGCAATAGTTATATTTGATTTGGTGACAATCTCCATAATCATCTTTCTTTCACTTTTACGAGAGCCCGTTTTAATTTGATTTCACATGAAAAGATATTTACTTATATAAAGAATCACATAAAACCACATAAACTCTCACAACCAAATCCCCTAAAATCACCTTATCATTTTTTTTTAAAATTTAAAAATTCAACTAAACTTATACCAAATATTCAAAAGAATCTCTTAAAATCTTTCCAAATCTATCAAAATCTAAATCCTATCAAACCCTTTGAAATTCTAGTTTCAATACACCCTCCTAAGTGACTCGTTAGAGAGAAAATATTGGTATTCCTTAACTTTTTTTTCTGATGTTACAGCATTCACTAAATTGGTGAAGAATCTTGGGTAATCTTTTTCTTTTTTCTTTCTTTTTTATTTTTACATATTTTCTTACCTACTAACAATGCTAACTTGTATCAACCTTTAATAAATTTGTTTACTAAAATATTCAATTAATTAAAAATAATAAATAAAAATATAAAAAGTGTATATTATTGTATTTCGATATTTCATATATACATTCACTTCTTGATTCGATTTAGGTTTGGATTTGATATTTTAGATATAAAAATATGGGTCCCAATAATTATAATGATATCCATTCGTTCTTCGTTTAATTTGGGTTTGAATTTGGTTTTCTTGAGTATGTGAACTCAGAATTAGGAGTTCAGTCTTTCCCCAACTAGATGAGGTAGATTAGAAGAGATTCTAAGGTAGGTCTTGGTTATATGGATTGGATCTTGTTGATATAATTGTTTGACAAAAAAATCCGTGAGATTATTCAATAAATAATTTATTTTGCAGAATTTTTATATCTTTAATCGCACATTTAATTTTTCATTTAATATAATAATCGATGTGATTTATGTTGTGTACCATTTTAAAACAGGTAGCATATTTGTAAAGTCTAGTGTTTGAACTTTAAAAATATAAAAACATTGACGTATACTTAATAAAATAGTTTTTGAAAGTTTTTTGAATAAAATAAGTAATTTAATTAATGAAATATAGATGCACAAAATGTGAGTAGTAATAAGTTAATAAATATTTAAAACCAAACTATATACACACATAAGTGATACGAGCCTCCTAGGATCAAAGCTTGATGTAGAGTTGATCGATTT